>VZTJ01000579.1:964910-998661 GCA_013397795.1 Orthonyx spaldingii | reverse complement strand
CCTGTCCCGCAGCGGGGCGGGGAGCGGGGCGGCGCCGGGGCCGGGTGGAGCTGTGCTGGTAGTAACGGGGATCGAAGCATCCTTACAGCCGGGATGCAGCGATTAAAAAACAAACCAAAACAAAACAAAAAAAAAAGCCACAAACAACTGGGTTGTTTAAGTCATTGAGGGGGTACTGTTGATTTCCAAAAAAACAGGAAGCTTTTAAATGTGTCAAACAAGAGAGGTTAGTAACGAGTAGCTCAGAGGCAAACAGAATCACAGAGTCGGTAAGGTTGGACGGGACCACAGTGGGGTGTCTGGGCCAACCACCCTGCTCAAGCAGGGTCATCCCAGAGCACGTGGCGCTGGATTGTGTGTCTGTCTCTGGAGACATTCAGAACTCACGTTGCTGCTTTCCTGTGTAACCTGCTCTAGGTGACCTCGCCTTGGCAGAAGTGTTGGACTGGATGATCTCCAAAGTCCCTTCCAACTCTAGTAATACTGTGACTGATTCTGTGTTCATATGCTTCCTGGATATCTGCAGTGAGGGGGGCTCCACAAGCCCTCTGCACAATCTGTTCCAGTGCAAGGTCATCTGCCCAGTAAAGAAACTCGTGTTCAGGTGTACCTTCCTGTGCATCAGTTTCTGCCCATTGCTGGTGTTGTAGATAAAGACCAATGCAAAGAATACGTCAGTAACCCTGCCTCCTCTGCATCTTCTGTTAGCAGGGAAGGAATAGAGGCTGGGAACAGTAAAGTGATGCCACTACACATGAAGGATTAAGAATGCTGGGTAATAAAGTGTGAACTTTATAATGACAGGAGTCCAGAGGCAAATGTTGACTGATTGCTCAAGGGAGAAACTGCTCTGAGGCAAATAATCATCCTTCAGCATAAGTTGGTTGGGGATGTATATTAGTAGTTTGAAATTCAAATTAATCAAAAGTCAAGTTTCTCACCATACTTAGACTCCTGTTCCCTGGCAGCTAAGGAATTAGGAATGCAGGAGCAAGACTTGGCAGATGGGACTATTATTGGCTTTGGCCAACATGAAGCCACAGACTGAATGTCAATGAAATGCTAACAGAACTGAGACCATTTGCTGGCATTTAGGCAAAGGTACACAACATTTAGTTGTTACTATATAAGAAGCATTGTAATAAAACAGGGAATTTGATTCTCCAGGGTTCATTTTCAAACTAAAAAATGCAACCATGACCTAACTGGCTAGCCTGTCATTTACCACAGACCTCTCTTGGATCAAGATATAGTAGGCATTGAAGTAAAATGCTGTACAAAAATTCTGAAGTAGCTCAAAATTCATATAAAAATATAGAAATACCCAATTTCCTCAAGTTACTTGTAGAAACTTTAAAATATGAGCTTTCAAAACCAAAAGTACTTTCCTTTGAAAAACCTTCCCAAATGCAATATAGAAAAGATATAAAGCTCTTAGAGAGTGTCCAAAGGAGGGACACAGTGATGGTGAAGGGCTCTGAGGGGAAGCTGTATGAGTAGGGCCTGAGGTAACTTCGTCTGTTCAGCCAGGAGAAGACTGAGGGGAGACCTCATTGCAGTCTACAGCTTCCTCATGAGGGGAAGAGGAGGGACAGACACTGTTCTTTGTGTTGGCTAGTGACAAGACCCGAGGGAATGGCCTGAAGTTGTCGGGGGCGGGGATTATGTTGGATATTAAGAAAATTATTTTCACCCGGAGGGTGATTGGGCATTGGAACAGGTTGCCCAGGGCAGTGGTCATAGCACCAGCCTGACAGAGTTCAAGAAGCATTTGGACAACACTCTCAGGCACATGGTATGACTCTTGGGGATGTCCTGTGCAGGGCCAGGAGTTGGACTCAATGATGCATGTAGGTCCCTTCCAACTCAGGACATTTTATGATTCTATATTCTATGTATGGAGTCCAGACTAGAAGGAATTATGAAAACATGTTTGAAACCGCAGTGGCCACTGGCTGTGCCTACTGCTTGTTCAAATGATTTGCAAGTCATATCTAAATAAGAAAATTTGCATATGCAACATTCATTGCTAGTTCTGGTTTGGCTTTTCAATATGATTGTCTTTAGACAGTCTACAATGACATCCAGAAGTTTTCTTACTTTTATTAAATAAAAAATGGCAATAGCCGTTGCTGAAACTCCTGATGTGAAGAACTTGAAAAGTATCCAGCTATCTAACTTGTTAGATTTGAATCACTGGTCCAATTAGCAGGTATGCACTCACTTCAACAAAAATCGTATTTGGGTGCAGTAACCATGGAAATTCAAAGCTAGAGATACTTGTGAAGAATTTATGGATTATTTTGTATTTCCAGATTTAGATTCCACTTCGGATGAATATTTTTTTTTCCGCTTAAAATACACTCTAATAGCATGTAGCAGTATCAAATGGCGTTCTCGATTATAAAAATATGTATCCACCACATTTTCCAGAGAGAAGGTATGTCTGATGCAACTACATGAATCATTTATTTGATAACATTATTAAAAATAATTTTATTTTCAAATAATCAGAAAATTCAAAGTTTCAGGAACCTGAAGTTTGTCTTTATACACAACATTTGCAGGATTAAATCCAACAACAGCTGTTATTCTGATGTTATTTACATAACGATGGCAAGTTGTATCACTTCAGACTGACCAAGGTAATGAAGGTCTGACAGACGTCAGAAGGCAAGTTCAAGAGAAAGTGTTGAAGTGTTACCACTCCAAGCCTTGTGCTCCACTCTTCTGGTGCATATTTCCATCTTAAAGCAGGGTTATATGATCCTGCGAATCAGTTCTCCAGGCATCATCCTTTGTGCTGCAGCTTGCTCAAGTAACCTACTTTACACCCGAGATAATCATTAAGTAGATCTGGTGGATTTTCAAATGCACACCCCAGTTAGATATTAGGAAGAAATTCTTCCCTGTGAGGGTATTGAGGCACTAGCACAGGTTGCCCAGAGACGCTGTGGATGCCCCATCCCTGGAAGTGTTCAAGGCCAGTTTGGATGGGACTCTGAGCAACCTGCTCTAGTGGAAAGTGTCCCTGCTCATGGCAACGGATTTAGAATGAGATGACCTTGAAGATCTGGTCCAGCCCAAACCATTCTGTGATTCTATGATGGCCGTGCCTTAGAGACACCAACATCCTCAGAAGCTGCAGGGCAGACAGCTAGTGAGGTGGAAGGAACCTCAGCTCTCTGCGTTCACTACAAGTCTGTCAAAATCTGTGCGTATCTTTCTTACTTCCTCTAGAAAAACTGTTGGACATGGAAAAATCTAGTTTCCATGGTCAGATACAGTCACTCATTTACTTGTATCCACTTCTGGGTATATTCTAGATCAATTCATTCTTATTATAGATTAAAGAAAAAAGTAAGTACATCAAAGTTAAAGGCACGCTAAAACCAAGGGGTCACATTTTTTGGTCCACCTCTTAGAACACCTACAAACAATATGGAGTACTTTAAAAAAGTTAGTCTGTGGGCAAGAGACCTCTCTTTTGTTGTAAATGTGGTAGGGGAGCCACACTGGCTTCTACAAGAGGCGAGGTTCTGCAGAGGTGCAGGATGTAGAGGAAAAATGGATGGTGGTGCACGTGGGAACTGCGTAAACCACGGAAGGCTGAAGAAGGTAGGGTTGGTAGTATGAATGGTGCCCTCACCTCCATGCAGTTAGTAGGCTCACCTCCAATTTGTAACACTGTCAGACCAGCCTGAGGAGGTGGGGAGGCGTACACATTAGTTGAATAAAGTAAATCTATCACAAGAATATGAAGCAGAACAGGCAGAAGAAAGAGAAGTATCTTTGGCCCATCTGGGCAGTGTCATATTTCTTTCTAGTCCAGTTGTGAAAATGGGTTCATAAATATTGACAAGATCAGTCTCAAAAATTGAGGCAATTGCATTCTCAAGTAACTAGATGCAAAACCTTAAGAGCCAATAAACAAATAGTGAGAACAATTTTTGGTTTTTTCTTATGAAAAAGGGACAAAAATAAGCAAGTATATGTTTACGTAAAAATAGTATCTAGACCTACCTGCAGGTCTTCTTGGTGTCAGCATGAAATCTTTACTAATTAATAATTATTTTAAATGTGTGCGCTCTAGGGAATCCATTCTAGTTATAACAGCAGTGGAATGTGGGGTGTTTTTTTCTCTCATTAGTGAATATCAAGAAGTGTTATGCATGTGAATGGGACACAAAACCATCTCTGTAAGAGCAGTGCCTAGCTGCTCACTGCGAGACAATGCCTGTTTTGTTTGTAATTTTTTTTTTTTTTCAAGAGCCATTTGTGTTGAGCTGTCCCACTGAGTTTGGAAGCCTTTGTGTATTATTATCCACAAAATGCAAAATCCAGTCCAATTTGGGCTTAAAACAAGTCTCAAAGAATTCCCTAGCTTGCTTCTGAGGGATGGAGGCTTTCCCAAAGACAGTGAGAAATTTTTACAATTAGCCTTTATTATTTTAATACTCTCTGAACTGAACTGTTGGCCTAAATTTCAGATATATGCAATTAAAAGCTCATGGTAAGGCCCATTATTTCTTTACGGTGTTATTTGTGAAGAATGCCATCAGTTCAAATTGGTCAGTACATACTATTGTGCCACACCAGTGCTTTCTGCAGCGGGAAAACTGGACAGTAAGGACATGGGAGGATTCTCCTCCTTTCCCATATTCACTAGTATTTCTAAATATTCACAATAGCACTTTCTACTAACCATTTTCATTACTGAATAAATATTATTTGCATAAGGAGGAAAAAACCAAAGGAAGCAGTTTCCATGTTCAGAAACCCAAGCCTCTTGCAATCAGTATCCCAAATGTCTTTCCTCACACCTCCTCAGAACAATGAAACAAGATCTTCCATCTGTGTGCATGATTTCTGCTCCTTTCTCATGTTCAGTGGTAACAGCCCTGCTACTTCTCATCCATTTCTGTAATGGATCTCCCTTCCAACCTATATCCTTCACATTCATCCACACTTCCAAGGTGATTTTGCTCCTACCTTTACTGGGCAGTCATGCAAGTTCTAGTGTGAAAATTATGTTGTTCATCCATTAAAAAGAATTAACCCCTCCCCATCTTTTATTATTCAGATTTTAAATGACAAATATTGCTTACAGTCAAAATTTTAACAAGTTCTTCTCCTGTGACAATTTTTCTTTGCAAAAACAGTGTTGTGTGAATCACAGTATATTGCACAGCTGACACAGCTCAATTGCAGAGGTGGTGTTGAAAAAGCAATTCAGAGTACAGAGGAGTGAAAAAAAAAGAAAAAACTGTGACAATAAAGGCACAATTTACACGGGTAGCTAATTAGAATTCATTGTTAATTACATTTTGCATAGTTAATTATTTTTAATATTACAGTGAATCCCGTCCTTGTTAAAGCGAGCAGTAACATTTTCATCAACTTCATTGATTCATTCAGCCTCATATATCCTTACTCATATATCATATCCTTGCTCACACAATGCTAACCACACCAGTTTTTAGTCTTCCAGAAAAACACAGGCCCAGAAGCTTGCTTTCCAGGTTATGTCTTCAATTATGGAGAAGAAAGGTTGTTTTGCTTCCCCCAGGCCAGACCCAGTGTTTCTATCCAGGGAACCTCTTGCTTTACAGCCCAAACCAGTCTGATCAGATTTCTTCCTACATCTCTAAACTTAGCAACAATAATGGATTCTCTGTGGCTCTTTGTGTTATTTCTTTAAATTATCAATTCAAAATAATCACTTCATAAAATATTTTAGATGCATGTTGTTGTTTGACTTGCAAAGTAGCTTTGGAAATGCCAGCTTGAGTATGCCCACTAGACAGATCTTCATGAGACTTTGGAAGCATACATCACACAGATATTCAGATATCCATTACAGATCTGTTGAAATTAAAAACATTTGGCATACAGTAATTGATATGTCAGCAACTCAGATGGAAAACATATATATATATTCCATATACTAAAAAATAGCAACCTCTGTATACTAGAAAATAGCGACTTCCATAGGCTGTCTATCATTTTCAAATTAAATACAATTCTTAACTTAAAGCCAAGCAGAAAATGCTTGTATTTAAAAGGCCTTTTCAATTACAGGAACATTCTGTAGAAGCTCAGCTAACAATACCATCTAAAAATTTATTACAGTGGTAAACTATATTCATAAAACTCTTCACCCACAAATATTAGATTTACAAAATGATCACGAGGTAATTTAAAAATCCACCCAAACATCAAGAAAATGGTAAGGGTGGTAAAAATCAACATGGTATTACACTGGAAATTGAAATATATCATCATTGTTATACTAACCTATATATTAAGAGCAGAATAATTCTGTGTTGTCCTAATACCACGGAAATAGATTATCAGTATTCAAATATCAGCATTCAGATTTGCAAATTAACTCTTCAATGGACAATGCAACACAAGTGCTTCACAATCACTTAAAATGATGGAGAGAGATTCGGTAGACACTTTCAGCAGCAAGACTGTTTTGAATTTTGAGTTTAAACAAGAATGTTGCAACTTTTCATAAGTTATTATGGAAAGCATAGGTCATTGCAGAAAACTTAGAACCAAAATGAGAGTGATTCACCAAAATGAGAAAAAGCATTAAATCCATTTGATCTCAAAAATAAAAAAGTCTCATGCCCTTTAGCTAGAGTAGGTGGATGCAGTAGAAAGAAACTTTACTAGATAGAGATGAGAACAGTAACCTTTAGCCAATAATCAGTGCATAAGAAAAATCTCCCAATACATAAGAAGGAAGTGGGATGCTAATTTTCTTTCCATTTAGAAGCTACCGAGCATTGAATTTCTCCTAATGCCTGGAAGGTGGCCAAAACCAGTTTAGCTTTTATACATTGCTCAATATATAGGGAAATCCTTTGTGAGTATTGATAGGGAACCTTTACCCATTTAAGCAGGAAAGGAAACAGTATTTCTGTAACGGATTTGTTAACCTAGAGCCATATGGTATCCTATCATACAAAAATACTTCATAAGGACAAAAAAAAAAAAAGCAAACTTACTTTAAAACAAAAAAAAGTTTGGACAAGTTGATCTTTTGCCATGGTTTGTCCTGGCTACGGGGTGTTGGGAGGGGCATTAACAACGGAATAGAAAGGTCAAGGGCAGGTAGGTCAAGGCACAATCCCAGGTATAATGGCCAGGGTGGGGGAGGAGGGAAGGGAATCAAGACAAATTGTTAGGTTTGTCCTTTAATATTTTAAATAAATCCCAGCCCAAAATAACTTCAGGCTACTTGTCTTAATGAATCAGGCATCTGTTCAGAGCTCCGTTTACAGTGAGGTATAAAAACTGTTGCGGGGAATCTGTGCTGGGCTTCTCAGGATGCCATTTTATAAAGGGAGTTTTTTGCAGCTCTTCTGTTTTGCCAACTCCCACCCCACTTACTACAGTTTCAAGAACTGTTTTATCCTCAAGGGAGAATCATATGATATTTCAGACATGCTAATAATGTATATTGTGCCCTTAAAGTTTGGGGTTGGGACGCCAACAATGTTAGTGATCTAAAATTAATGAGCTCAAACAGGAAGGAAAACAATCCACTGGGACAATGTGTGCTTCGGCTTGTTCCAGCACTAGGTCTTCTGTTGATTTGTGTTATGTTGGCTGCAAGCACAATAAACTGCTGCAACCAACATCATTTGCACCTGTTGTCTTTCCTGCTTTCAGTACCAGAATCTTAGCACCACTAAACACCACACAGGACCCAGGCCCATTGTTTAATGCTTTCTTCAGAGCTGTAGTTTTGCGTCCTTTCTCAATCAGATCACAGATTTGTCTCTATGACACATCATTTCAACATGCCAGTCTTTGAAAAACCAGACTCAACATGCTAGTTATCAGTATTTTTGAAAAAACAGACCTCCAATATCTTTTCTGCCTTATTCGTATTTCTTTGAAGAAAATTAAAGCCTGGGAAATTGCTGCTATGAATCTTCTCATCCGTATCAATTTCAAGTTACTGCTGTATTTGCAGACAGTATAGAAGATTTTCACAAACATTTATGAAACCTTTGCTGTAAAGCTGACTGACTGTTCCTCTGTGATAGAAAGCTGTGATATCCATGCTGTGGTGGGAGGACTCCTGCTTTGTCACAAAGCTCAGAGCCCTTCCCTGGCAGGTTCCGTGCCACTCACACAAATGATCCCTAGTAATTGTGTGCACTTTTGGCTCTGTATACACATGCATTTCAAAACACCAAATACTCATCTTCCTTCCACCACCTGAAGAGTCTGGTTCCTGCTCCTACTTCTTTCCTGATGGACTCTATCTTTCACCATAATCCATTAAAGAAAAGAGTGATTTATAGTTTTTAGCCTTTGTCACTCATACCCTCTCAATTACTGATGGCATTTTAAATTCTTTTCAGTTGCTTGATGATTTGCTTTTCTCTTTGATACTATTATTTATTAGCATAGCCTCAAGAGAACCTGATCAAATTGAAACTGGCTTTGCAGGTAACATATTGCATTTGAAAGCAGAGCCAAAAGGTAAATCTTGTTTTACAGCCTGTCACATTTATAATGACATAGTTCTGATTCTGATATTAATGATGTTTGTTAATATGTTACTAATGAGCCATATTTCATAGGTAAAAACATCCCTTCCCTTTTATGAGTTACTCAAATCATGAACATCTTCCTGTTTTGAGGGCAAACAGTTGAAATCCCATTTGAAATAGGCAGTTGTATTTACTTCTTCTCTGAGAAATACAGCTGCAGACACAAAGTTTGATATAGAGTAAATCAGATAGAACTAATTTACAGGGGTATAAACTAGATAGAATTGGAGGTATGTCACCAAGATTATGCATATAAAATACAAAAATGTCAGATATAATACTCTAGAAACATATAGTTTTATTATAATCAGTGATCATCAATTCTCCTCCCACCTACACTGTTGTAAAATACCGGTAGGATTGCTTTCGGCTAGTACTATCCATTCTGAGATAGTCCTTTGGACTACTTCTAGTGTCAGTGACAAGGGATAGACACATCAAACGCAAATGAGATGGAGGAATTGCACTGATAAGTACAGGCATCTTTCTACTCCCTACACAAGAAAGAAAGATGGTGAAGTGAATTCTGAAACAAGATTATAAGGCTGAAAGGATGGACATACACAGATGGTGCTGACTAAACTCTCATCTTGGTTCTTTCAGTGACCTTTAAGAAAAATATGCAATCCTTTTTTGTTTTGTTTTGTTTTTTTTAATTGAGAAGAGAGGTCACAGGACTCCCATCTCATTTCTAAAATCAATTCTGATAATAAGTTAAATGCAGTCACTCCAGTTATGTTACTCCTGTTACATTACATTACAGCTGGCTTACATCCAGGAAATTACAAACTAGATTTGGTTAGCAATTCATGTGTTGACAGTCAAGTTCTCTGTTCAGAAAATGCTAGTTCAAAATTGTCATTACAGCTTTCCTGCACTATCAGAACACTTTTCCAGCAGAGAATTATGGTGCCCAAATTTAAACTAAATTTATTAACCTTAGTTACCTCAACAAAAATATCACTACAAATGCAATGCTTCTTGTCATACTAACTTTACATTGTTTAATAGTAAAATAACAAGCTATGATAATGTATTTCACATGTACATAGAAATTAGGAAAATAGGAAAATTCAAAATATAAGATGACAATATATTTAACAAAACAGTTACTGAATCTACTTGGGAAGCTGGTAGGGCAGAAACATATCCTTTAAGCCTATAGAATTATAGAATATCAATATATTCTGTGTTATTATAAAGCTGGAAGGGACCCATAAATATAATCAAGTCCAACTCCCTGCTTCTCGCAGGATTACCTAAAACTAAGCCACATGACTAAGAGCATTGTCTCGACACTTTTTGAACTCTGACAGGCTTGGTGCCATCACCACTCCCCTGGGGAGCCCGTTCCAGTAGACAACCACCCTCTCCGTGGGGAACTGCTAGTGAAGAACATCTTCCTGATGTCCAATCTAAACCTCCCCTGACAGTGCTTCATTCCATTTCCTTGTGTGCTGTCACTGGTCACCAGAGAGGGGTCATCACCCACCCCTCTGCTGCCCCCAATGTTGTCTCTTTTCTCAGATCTTCAAGCTAACCTGGATTTGACTAGGAGATAACCTTTTATTGAAGACTTTTCTACAGTGAGATCTTTCTCTAATGCTCCAGCCCTGAGCAAGAGCTCCAGAAACCTCTGTTTTACAAATTACATTAGAATAGTAATTTAGGCTGCATTGTCTATTTTCATTATTCTCTAACTGGTTAATTAATAGCAATTTGCTTCTATCCTTCCTTTTGGGTACCTGATACAGGAGTTATTCGGATCACAGTCCAAAAGAAGTTCAGGGAGTTCCTCCACCATTTAATGCAGTGATGTCACAAGAACACAGAGAAGATAAAACTCCGCTATCATAGAGTGAAGGCAAACTGAATTGGAAACAAAAGGGAGGAGCTAAAAGGGCCTGCCCATGCAAATATTACTGCACATCTACCAACTCATGCCCTAGTTTTTCACTTTTTACCAATTGTCCAGAGTATTAGAGACAATGCTGAGGTAACTCACCACTATGTCAATCCTCTGCCTACAAATATAGCAATATAGAAGATGCTGCACATACATGGCTGTATTCTGGAAGATTTTTCATATAGCCAGAAATGAGTGTAAGTTTTAATTATCTTCAACATTTTGCAAAACATATGTTACATCTGATTTTAGCATCTTTTTTGCTATTCTCTGGAAGAGTCTCACACTGTCTTAGCTGTAAATTAGCTTCCCTGACAGAGTCCGAGGCAGAAGTAGCCAATGCCTGAGTTCTTTAAAAGATGAGCAACAGACCTCCAACTACTTTATATAATTGTCATAAGTGGCTTTGTGGATGATACTTTAAGGGGCGAAAACTACATATGGATGGAAGTTTTGCATTTATGCAAACAGCTCTCATTTCAGTAGCTAACACAGCACTAATTCCTCTGCATGTAACAAAGGCTTGCTGACTGCTGACTCTGGTCAAGTGGCATTTCAGTAGCAATGAGGGCATCCAATATAGCTTTAATATTTCACTACTCTAATTCAAAAACGAAATCATTTTAGTCCCAGTACTTTTACAGCCGCTTGGTAAATTGGATGTGTTGTAGATTAGAGATCACACAGACAGACAATTTGGATAGACTGACTTTAAGTGATGCTTTGCCTTACTTCACTGGTATTTAATACCTGCTATTAAATCTACATGGCAGTCTTGTTAGATCAGTTTTGCTAGAAAGAGCTGCTACTGGGCTAAATTAAGTTAGAGTTTGAACCTTAAAGCATTAATGGCCATCAAAATGGACTATAAAAATCAACATGTCACCAATTCTAGTATGTCAAAAATACTACTACAACAAAGTAAAGAATGATAATAATGGGAAAAGTACAAAATAAATAACCCTGCAAATAGAAATTACTTTGCATGTATTAATTCAGCTGTGCTGTTTAGCATTTCAGGGTCTTGTTTCAATACTGTGCTGGTGGTACAGACTAAATATGGTTTTGCACTGTAAGACATTTTTGCCTGTTATGCAAATATTACATTCAAATTTAGCTCTCAGAAGCATCCCATGTATTTTCTTGACACGTCCATTCTGGACATGAGAAGAAATGAAGAATGGTGTACAGTTAGTCTCCATTAACAACATAGTTGCTCACTAAAGTAACAAACGATCCATTTTTTTTCCACTGATCAGTACCTTTTGTAATGAAAGCATCTTGCAGAGCCATCTTTAGTACTTCACAAAATTCATCATCTAACTAAAGATTACAACTCCTGAGCAGTCCTGAGTTTCCACAAGACTATTAGAAAGCCATACAGACCACACGAGTTCTATTTTCATCACTATAATGTATAGTAATTTCTTATGGACTTCAGTAATAATGTATCAACCAATTTTTGTTTGATTTTTTTATTTGGTGCAGTTCTGAACTAATATTATATTCCCAGAGTTCTCCAATTTTTTATGAACATTAATGGAAAAATCTAATTTTAAATATATTCAAAAGCCAATGTATTACCAGAGAGCACCAACAAGGCTAAGTACAGAAGAGACTGTACAGAAGAAAAAGTACTTGGATGAGATGTTAATAGTCTCTTCCTTCAAAAGTCATCATTCAAACTCTGCAAACATTTTCTGTCCTACTGTACTGCTATGTCATGCATAAGTCTGGAAAAATGTTATTGTTGCATCTTTTGATTAGAACTTCTCATAAATGACTTACTTTGCTAAAAATATTCACCAGGATTTACAGTATACCGCATAAGCAGGTGAATGACCTCCAGAGTACTTTACAAAAAAACAACTAAAAATTTCTCAGTTGCAGCAACCAAATGGCTGATGCTGAGACCACTTCTGGACTGCTAAAAGTTTTAAGCAAACTCTGTAATCTCAGTGTGTTAAAAAAAATTAGAAGAAAAATCTCAGGTTATCTCAATGAACTTGAAAATCCCCTCCTCTTTGGTTCTAGAACAGGTTTATTGGAGTACAGGATCAATGTCTGGGAGAAGAGCCAGATATTTATGCAGCCGTTGCATTTGAAACTGTACAACAAATAGGTTTAACAGTTTTGCGTATTTTGGAACTCATCCTCTTCACAATGGTGACATTGTGGAGATCAAGGACAGGAGAGGGTGATTTTTACCTGCTCTACCATTATTGGACAGAAGAAACATTTTAGGAGCTGCAGCGCTGGCTGCATGCCTTACAGATAAACAGATTTTTATTGCCAGTACTCTACCCTTATATTTAGAGGTGGAATTACACTGCATCAGTATTTTTTAAATTGCAGTAAATAAATACACATTGCAAAAGACCTGTCAATTTCTAGAATACTTTGAATGAAACAAGGAAATTTCTTCTATAATTACCAAGGAATTACATTCCTTAGCTTCAAGAAGGTAAGAGGTATGGTGACTAGAACCCATGTAAGTGGTTAATTCAATGTCTGCCTTTACAAGAGGTCTTCTGCCTCTCCATGAAAAAAGAGCAGCTGAAGTGCTCACCTTGTGTATTTTTGTTAGAAAGGGTCACAGCATTAATTTCCTGGAATTCAAGTATGGCCACTTTTGCCTCTCTGTCCAAGGCCTGTGTATACAATTTAAGGGAGGCTGAACTAGCCCAAGCCCTGGCTCAGAGACTGTGTCACATGATGCATCTGAATGTGTCCAGAGCAAGAACCCAATGGCCTGGAGCACAGCCAGCAGGCTGTATAAATGTCACCTGAAAGCAGCCTGGAAGGCACACTCTGGGGGCTGAATGTCCATTCACACAGTGGGAGAGGCCTGGGGGGCAGTGGGCTGCTCTGCAGCAGGGGCAGAAGTGAGACACTTGTCAGCATTTCAGGCCAGAGTACTGGGAGCTGGGATCCCGTGACTCAGGTGCTCTAGTTCATGAAGCAAAGCTACTGAAAACAGTGGAGTGGGAAGGAATAACATGAACCAAGAAATGGCAATGAACTACAGACCTTAGAACGGTTCTAAGCAGAAAAGCCTAATGTTGCAGATTCTAAAAGGATATGAATAAAATACTTCAGTGCAACTAAGGACCAAAAGGAGACTGTGGCTGTAATTACTGTACTACCCATTTGCAGAGGTGAACAAGAAAAAGCTGGCTAGATCCAAGGGTTCCTCTTCACTAAATGTTTTCTAATCTATTCCCACAATGTTACATTATTACCTTCCACATCTTAAATGAATCTAACTTCTATAAGTATATCATGCATACAACTGTAGACCTTAATTTCAAAATTATTACATCATCCAGTCCATTCTTTTCAGTAGAGCATGAACTGTAAAAATTTATGCTTCGGGGATCAAAACCAGTTGGCATAAAATATGTACCCAGTCATATGAAATCATCTAGAAGCAAAGGTGTATCAGGGGCCGAGTATAACCTCCCCCATTTCCCAGGGGTTTGACTACTTGGGCCCCAGGCTTTGCAGCTGTCCAGAACCAGAACTGGTTCTGAACCAGAACGGTAAGAACTCTCTTTGGTGGGACTTTCTTCTCTCTAGAGATGTTTTTAAGATGAGACTCTTGCCCTTGGTCTCTGCCTAAGCTACATGGCAGCTCTACCATGCCCAGTGCATACCAGTGATCCAGAACTTGACTTGCTGTCTTGATTTCCAAGCTTGATCTCAGACTTGATTCACCATTTCAGTCTTGTACTGTGATCTGGACTGTTGGATAAACCTGGTTACCCTCAGCCCTTGTCAGTGAGATGACTGCCCCTACCTGTCCTGCTGCCACACCTCTCTCTCCTTCCTTTGTTGGGCAGCTCATGGTTGGACCAGATATTCCATTACTTCCCTTGGGAGTCTTCTCCAGCAGGTCATCACCTCTGCTGAACAAAATTAAAGAAATACATCTTTTTTAGCTAGTTACTACTTATTCTTGCTGTTTTTCCCACTGAACTGAAGAACATCAATGCCCCCTCACCATGAGGAAGGGATTACATGTTTTGATCAAATCGCTGTTTGATTGCCTGTTGAGATGTAAAGCAAGTTCCTGAAGTTGTTCACTCTCAAACATTTTCTTTCATCTCTCAAATAATTTACAAGCCCTTTTCTACATCACTAGCTTTCCAACATGCTTATAAAACATTCTGAGCAGGGCAGCACTTCCAATTTCGGTATGTTATAGAGAGCACATCACACAGAGATCCTGATCCTGTCACATTGCCTATTTTTGTAAGTCCTCTTTGCTCTGCCATATTAAGATTGCACATTCAGAAGCTTGTCCACTAAGGTGCCCCATCCTACTCACAGCAAATTGCTTTCAACAATACACTTAAACCTTCCTCTTCTTTCTTAGCTCCCACCCCCTTTCTTGCCTTTTTTTGTTCTTAGGTCAAATTTGATGGAACCCCAATTATGCGACAGAGTGGGTTTCTCTGCCCAATGAGAGCACTGGGCTGTCCCTCTGTGTGGTAAATGGTCAGAATAGCAGTGTTGCTTTAAAGTGGTGAAGAATTAATGATGCTAGTTGGGAAAAAAAGCCTTGTTATAAATCTGGTTTGTTGAGGAGATAAGGATGCACACAAAGACAGTCTGATGAAGGTCAGAGAGGCCCTGCTGCTGCCTCAGTACATGGAGGTGGATCAAAGTGTTTATTCTACCTCTTTTGTCAATTATAAATTTTGACCAAAAGTAACTGAGACCCTCATTAAGCTCCATTAACATATTAACTTACGCACCCTTTGAGATGCAGATGGAGGATGTCTAATGCATGTGTGACCAGATAACATGTGTTTGTTCTATCCTACTGGGACAGACCAAAAATTGTAGTATAAAAGGGGCGCTTCGGGGCAGAAAGGGTTGAAGGGAAGAAACATCTCTGTCTGCGCAAGGTCAGTCAACAGACTGTGTCTCTCCTCCCAAAGGGAAGCCTTTATGCAAGCTTTGCATCTCCGTTAGAGCATTGGAGTACAGCTGGGAATATTCATTTATACATATATAGCACTATTAGATCTTACTAATCTTTCTGTGGCAACACATATTAAAACTCTGTAGTTGGTGCATTTATCCCCCACAATCCTGAACCTGCTTGCCTGGTGATTCAATAAACCACATTATTCACAAATCTGAAACATTCCCAGTTCTTACTGAATTGATCAGATCTACAGTCATGCTATAGCAGTTTTTTCCCTGTTATTTTGCCTAGCATCAAGTAAATCCACCTAATTATCCAAAAAGGGTAGATGAAACCTCCTAAGGCCAGCCAAATATTAACACCCCATTCTTTCTATAATTTCCAAAATGTTTCCAGACGTATTTGTATAACCAATGCAGAGATTGTCTCAAATAACTCTGTGAGAATTTACTTAGACCTGCTAATACCAGAGTGTCCACAGAAAGGTGATTCTGAAGACAGCCTAATTCCACATCTTTTGATTCCTGAAAGAGAAGAACAGGGCTTTTAATGATACCATGAGGTCAAAGGAGCACTGAAGAGGGCAACCAGCACACTGGGACACACACAGCTGTTGGATGGAACTGCTCACATAGGCTCTATGTAGTTGACAGACTGAAATTTAAGTCTTCAGTCCCAAAGTGCTGACCTTATGAAGCCTGTAAGACAATTCAGATAACCATTACGCACCAAGGTTTGCACCATTAACAGATTGACACCACAAGGCTTGGGCACGAAGTCTTCAAAAGCTATAGGCAGGAGACTGCCAGAGCATGTGCTCCCTTTCCTACATACATTATGAATGTTTTACACAAGGATAACTGGCTTGTAGTATGCTACACAAAAGATCCTGGGGTAGCTTTTAAGAGTTGCTTCTTCTTTGTGCCAGAGAAGATGGAAATGGTGCTGCTGCACTAGCCCCTCATCCATGGCATAGCCGGAAAGTATCTTACCTAGTGGATACAGAAAAGGCTAATAGAGTTATCTACACCCATTGCCCAATATGACTTAGATTTCTGGTCTCAATAATAATGAATAATAGGTTTAAATTTTAAAAATAAAGAAGTTCAGCCTATTTCCCTCAACCACCATCTTTCCACAATCCCTTCCACTTTATCAAAACACCCACACAATTATGCTTCAGACTGGTTTATTTCTTAATATTTCTTTCAACCTCTTTAAGCTACATTTGTGGATCAATGCCAGTACTAGCTGTCTTTCTAAGGAAATTAATTTAAGTCATATCACATCTTGTCCTCCTGCTTTTATTTCTTTATAATATTTTCAGAAAAATATATTTGTTTGTGACTGCTTTGGGAGCTCAGTGCTCTCTAAATTTAAATCTAGCTCTTGTTCATCTTTCACTGATCTTGTAACCACAGCTGTTCCTGCAACAGCCTGTAAGAGTTAATCGAAAAAGAACAGCCATTTAAAATTGCAAAATTCACATTGAACATTATCCTAGTAGACGCAGCCTAAAATTTTAGGCTAGACTCGGCCTAAAATCATGTTTTATGTAGTATTCTTAATTACTGCCAAAATTATCTTGAGTCTCTGAATTGGGAAATGGCTGGATCCACTTTTGGCATGAAAGGCAAAGAAAATCAAGATTTTGCCTGCTGTTGCTCTGGCTGGCTGGCTGTGTAAGATGGTTCTAATAGTGGCAAACATTTGTCCCAAGACCACTCTGGGGCTGATTGGCCAACTTTTCTCCCAGAAGAGGCCTCAGATGGAAGGTACCTTGTTCTCTGACTTGAGGAAGCTACTGTGCTTTATCCTCACCTCTCATGCAGGGGCAGAGCAGAGAGCCGCACATGGCTTGTGTCAGTCCCAGCCCAGCTGCTGCTCTGGGCACCTCTCGTGCACAGTTCTTGCTCCTTCACTCGACAGTTTTTGCTGTACTGCAGCACATTTTCAGCAGCATCAGATATTGCTCCTGCTTCATCACAGTAAAGATTGAGCCAAGAAATGTAATTATTGGTTTATATGTAAGACACCACTGTGAGCAGGAAAACAAATGATTCAGTGCCTCTGCCAGCATTGGTCTTACTAAAATTGTTGCATGAGTTAATTTTTTCCCTCTATCCTCCCAGAGACAACCAGATCCTTTCTAGTCCAAAAAGGAGATAATTATTCTAGTCGGAAAAAAAATCAACTTCAGTCTGTACTTGAAATTTGAGGGGGAAAAGGGGGAAAAAATGAATTATGCAAAAGAAAAAAGCATTTTCCCCTTTTTTCTTAATGTCTCAGAGCCAAATAGGTCTCATTTCCATGTCATTTACTCATATAATAATTTCACAGGAACTGGATTTTGGGGTGGAAAGACTGTTTGTGAGGAACAGGGAAAAGATGCTTGCCTGTGTTAATAGCAATTATCCTCAAGCTTTATTTTGCCATGGGAGGAAGAGGCTGTTAGAGACATGTGTTTACCTACGAGTAAGAAGCAGCAAGGGCCATACATGGCTGCCCTTCTAGACACCATTGTTCTCCCACATTGTGCTACCAGGGACTCACCTGCCTGTGCTGTTTTTAGCTTCTGCTGTAGATAGACCCAGCCTCTCAAAGGCACATCCATTCTCCGCAGCACCATCCACTCATTTACTAAAAGCAAACCTCCTGCAAACCCTGCTCCTCAAAAGGCAAGCGAGTGCTCCAGAAGGGAATTCAGCTTCAACATTTACCCTTCAGCAAAGGATCCTTGAGCAGCAAGGGAATGATTAACTGCCATCTAATCCTGCCTGTCTTCAGCCTCCAATCTCCTTCTTACTGCCTGTGCTTTGGACTTCAGGGAAGGGCCTGAAGAAAACCTGGACAAATGGAAATTCCCAGTTGACACTTCCTTTCTTTAGATCTTTTCCCCTTAGGCTTTAGGAATAACAGGCTACACATATATTTGCACATAGGTTAATACTGTAAGGAATCATCTATATTTGATTCTGTCTCAGTGTTTGATGCATCACTTTTTTAAGCTTTAGCTTTGTTAACCACACAGGTTTTCTGTTAAGTTTCCTTTAAGGCAGAAATAGCGTAATATTGCATGCAGTTAAATTCTCAGTACAGGAAACTGTATCAAAAAATAAGATCCTCTAATTTTAACTCAGTCTCCCTTGGGTTGAGACGGAGAAGTTGGAGCTGAAGTGCATCATTGAAAGTTACAAGAAAGTGAAAACAATTGTATGAAAGATTGCATAGCTGATTATTTTTTTAGCACAGACTAGAACATAAATATCTTGCACATTAGTGAGCACTTATACACAGTACCAAAAAGTGCCAGTTAAGAGTGACAACCTACCCAGCCTATCCTTTGAAACAGAGCAAAAGCCTCAGAGGCATCTAGCACTGTAAAGCCCTGAAGCTCTTTCCGTAGAGGAACATGTAAATCCTTTTTTCTTCTCCAGATCTTTCTATTCTCATGGATGCATCTAAGCCTTTATCCCACCTGAACTTCAACGATGTTTTCAACACTATAATTTCACCAGTTACAGTTTCAATGGCTGAGCATTGCTGGAGTAAACATGCAAAATGGCTTCTATGTGAAACTTGTGTGATCACCCAGCTTCAGATCTGCTGGTGAAGCACACTGAAAAGACTTGAAAATGTGTCCTTTGAGCTGTGGGGTCTCTCCCATATCACTGAAGTTTAAAAGCACCTCACAATCAGTTTTTTTTCTAAGCAAGTGCAGAGGCACTCAGAGAAGAGTATATGGGAACTCACTTCCATGACCTCTGAAACATGGTTATGGGACTACCTTCTGTGGAGACAGACTTGCCCCTCTCCACACTCCTTTTTAGTGTTCCTTTAGACTCCCTTTCTGCCCACTTTGCCTGCCAGTTCATTCTGCTGGTACACACTAGGAGCCGTGGTCCCTTCTGCCTCGCTGCCACAAGGACCAGCATGGTAAAAACTCAGCAGCTGGGGAGGAGGTAAGCAGACAGCTTTTCTCCCTGCTGCCCACTGACATGACTTTCTCATAGGTATATAACATGCAATATTCCCATGTTGAAGCACAGGCAAGTTAAAAATAATTCTGTCACGGGCATACTGCTTCATACTCATAGTGGCATTGTCCATTTTCATAGTCACATAGCACAAGATTAAAATATATGACCATCTGTGCAATGGTCAAAAATGTTTCAGTCACCTTTTCCCTCCCTTGCCATAAAGGATGGGAGGAAACACACACTGGTGTAATCAGTCTATACAGGTACAGCAAACCATGTAGAACAGGTACAGCTGCTGGCCTAAGAAAGCTATTCTGAAATGACTTAAAATGAGATTTGTCAGGGTTTGGGGCCTGCTCTTGCCTTTGTTCTGAAGGATTAAGTAAATTATGTCTCTGAAAGTAACATAAAGTATTCCTTTCATGTATGCATTCAAGAACCTATTTTTTGCCTATTTCACAAGAGCTGCGTGTGTATTTGAGCTTTCCAGTGTCTTGCCCTTGAGTGACCCCTAATTTATAAAAATTCAGATTCATTGCTGAGCAAGAAAGGGAAGAGGACCCTGGGAACCAAGGGCTGCAACCCTGAGAGCTGAAAGTATTTGGCTGATGGTTTGCAAGAGATGGTTTACCTTAAACACCACATTTCCTTCCCTAAGTGTATAGACAATTATTTAAGGCATTAGAACAAGGTGTTAAATATAGCACTGATGCTCTCCTATTTAAGAACCATCTTTCCCTCCAAAATGGTGGCCTACTGCCCAAGAATTCAGCATAGGATTGCTCTTCAGTGCAAGTTTATGATTTACCAACCCATCCTCCTTTTTCCCTTGTGAGAGAGCTCCACATTGTGGGAGGAACGTGCACAGGAGCAACAAAAACAAGGGATGTTGAGAAGAGAAAGCATTACCCAAAATTTACCCTGCTATTTCACGAATCAGTTTTTCACAGTAAGAAAGTCAGACAAAAACTCTAATCTTTCTTTTTTTCAAAGGGGATAGACTTATGATAACAACATTGTTTCATCCTAGTCTTCCCAAGCATGTTAGATGCAGCACAGAAGTGGGGAAATAGAGACCCATCCAAGTCCAATCAACTATTTAAATATATGATGGTACATTTAGATGTCTTGGAACCATAGGCATGGATCAGCATCCAGAAACAGCTAAATCTGAAGCTGGTAAATGCGTTCATCTTGCTGAAGCAATGATTTACTTAGAAAGTGTATGTATTAGAATTTTCTATGCTGTCATTTCATATCTGTTTAGTTTCTCAACCCATTTTAGACTTTAAAATCTAAAGTGCCTGCTTACCTCTATTATTTTTAAGAAAAGTTAATAAAGGAGGTACTGCCTGTTAGTTATCTAAAATGCAGGATATGAGAATCAGAATGCCATGACCTTTAAAAATCAGGTTGCTCAGTACCATAAAATTTTGTTTGTATGCCACGATTGGGTGATATTTTGTTGTGCCAATTTTGTACCTGGCAAAAACTTCAATTAAAAAAAAATTCTTCCACCCTGTTAGTGACAGTGATCAGCCTATTCTCTGTAACAATTTTTACTCATGAGGCCAAATTCTGCCTGCCCTGGGTGGCATGCAATTTTTAATGTCAGAATCACCCCCTCTCACTGCAATTGCTGACCTACATATTTTCTTACTGGTTTTGAGTCTTGCTTCTTTGCAGTTGCCAATCTAATAACCTTTTTCCTGCACACACTGTTTTCCTTCCTTTACCAGCCATCATCTTTTTCACTACCCTTTAGCCTTCCATGTTTATTCTCCATCAAAATTTAGCAAGCAATAGCTCTCTCCCTCATTCCCACTCTGACAGTGCAGCTTGTGTCCATCTCCTTGTCCCTTCACTGCATGTTTAGATGCTGAAGAACAGATGCTGAGGCAGCATCTTACAAAAAAGGTGAAGCTTTAACTACAAAAAAAGCTTGTACAAATAAGGTTTGTGTCATGGGCTGCTTGAATGAGAAATTCAATATGTTTTCTCTGAAAATTCTGAAAGGATGAGAGCTTTAAAGCTACCCACAGATCAGTTGACTTTCACAGCTATTCAGTGGCCTAGTACTATAAACTAGCAGCAAACTACACAAGGATAGAGACCCCATACTTTCTCCACCCTGGGAAATTGAGTGGTAGAGTTTCCACCAACACAGTGGCCTTTCTCACCCTTCTATCTGCATCCTGTCTCTGGGATGAGGAGTGAAGTTGGGTGACACCTGCCATGTGGACTACTCCTCTTGGGTGTCAGTAAGGTAGGACATGGCAGAGATCCTCCAGAGGTCCAGGTATGTTCCTTTCTGGGGCAGCAATTGCCACTGCTGAGCAACTGGTATCTATTGAATGGGACCCTGGGCAGGCAATAGAGATTAGCTGCATCTGATGAGTAAATTCCTGTATCCTGAGGTTTTGCACCAGGAGATGCCAGTCCATGATTGATGCCTTTTTCTCCTGGTTTCAGGAATGAACACTAGACACGGTTGGAGGTTAGAGGGTCAAGGGTCATTTACCTCAGTATTTTAATAGGATCCTGTTCTGATACATCACATCACGAAGCCCACCATGCATGCATGCTCTTCTCCCTTCTTCTCGTCTCCTTCTCTTCTTTTCTTCTGTACTTCTCTATCTTCTTCTTCTTCTGTATCCTTTCTTCTTCTTCTTTTTCTTCTCCTGCTGTATTCTCCTCACTCCACTCACACACACAACTTATAGACCTAATCTCCCCGGGGGGCCAATAAGTTTACAGAACATATTTTACTGAGGGGAGCCATGGCTCCTCAAGTTAGTAGAATGTTTGGTCTCTTAGCTCTACAGGACCTTGGAGCTATGCTGAGTTATCAGACTTAGAGAAGTACAAGTATGCATGCTAATACTTGTGGATACACAGAACTGTGTAAAAGGTATAAAAAGAAATAGCAAAAAATCCTTTTGGCATCATGATGATACCAGAAAGAAAGTCACTCAGATTCAGTAAAGTGTCACATAAAATCTAATCTTACGTCCCTTTAGATGCTGAAAATCCTGTCATACAACATCAAGTGGGCCTCTGATCCCACTCTGCACAGCACACTGTGCAACCCCTGTCCATGAAAAAGGTTGCACCATTTTGATCATTCAACCTATTATGGGATTTCCTTATAAGGAAATAACTCTATTCATCACTTCTACTGTCAAACAGAAAGGGCACTCACGTGAGAACTTGCTGCATGGCTAGATAAGGGCAAGGACAAACAGGTGGTGCAATCACCACCACTGAGTGGGAGTTGTTGCAGGGAGCTGGCCAAGGTTGTCCGGAAGCCAGGGGGTATGTGCCACACAGCACAAGCCTGAAGGCCAACCTGTGCATGCAGCAAACACAGACCTGGTCCTGTTGAGGTTCACTCTTATGTGGATCACTAACTCCTCACTGCACAGTGGTCTGCTGGTTAGTACCACTACACCTGGGCCAACTCCAGCTGAAGGGTTCAAGGAGCTGGGGGACAAAGATGTCTTTGGGTGCAGGGGATGTAAAGGAAACCTGGCGGGCTGCAGTGTCTGCCTCTGCATGCTGACCACAGCTTCCTGCAGGCTTTGGAGGTCAGCCAGGAGCAGCAGGGGAAAACATGGGGCGAGCCCCTACACACAGCCTGGGAGCCAGGGGACAAGCTGTTGGGGACAGCCAGCCTGGGGAGCAGGCTCCAGGGCACACCACTCCAGGCTCTGGAGGACCTGCACTTAACTGCCAGGGAGCAGCAGCAACAGAGCTGCTCCATAAGGGAAGGCAAGCCAGGAGCTGAGGGTGACCACAGTGCAGGCAGTGCCTTCTCCAACAGGACACAGTCCCTGAGCTGGGCAAGCAGGGCACACTGGTGACTGGCAAAGGCAAGGTGACAAATCAAGTCTCAGTCTTAGAGAAGCAGTTCAGGCATGTCAGAGAGCTGGCTGGGAGCACACACTGCTATCACATAGCTCATGCACAGGCCCAAGCTTCAGGGGAGCTCCTGCATCAAAGGATGGAGAGTATGGGTGGGGGTCCCCATCTGGGCTGGTCAGGGCAAGCTGTCCCTGAAGGGCCCTCATGGCCCTGACAGCAGTACAGTACAGTTCAGCCATCCCACATGGCATTCAGCTGTTGAAGAAAATGACAGTCCCATCCATCCGGACCCCTAAGGCATCCAACATCTTTCAACTTCTCCAAAAAGGGGAAGATCTCTGCCTCATAATAGTCTCCTTCCTGACTCCTTCTTGTACAGGTTCAGTGATTCATAGGTTTATGATGCAATATTGCTACATCAGCATATACTTTCACTAGAGGGCCAAATTAAAATTGCATGGGAAGGCTATATTTAGGCATTTCCTGTCTGAAACACCATTTTAAACATAATTTATATTTAACCCATGTGGGCCATTTGAACTGTCCAGACTTTCAAACTAACTGACTATAAAAATACACACGCTACTGTTAAGTTGTTGATTCATTTTGTAAGTATTTCTTATACTGAACAAAAATAGTTTCACAGCAAGGAATTTGTTCATTTAATCCTAACATATAGGTAGGGGGTCAAAGATAATGATTACTGTTGCATAAAAGTTCAATAATCTATCTTGATCTCCCATTTACTCTACCTTTCACTGTAGGAAACATACTGCAGCAATATTTAAGTGTCTGAGTAGAAAGGAGATAGCACAAATTTTCACCCTTTCAAAAACATTAGTCATTGGAACATAGGTAAGCAACCAAAAATACTTAGAAGAGTAGAACAGAAGAGTTTGAAGTTTGAAAACAAATTCTAGAACAAAAATGCACTAAAAAAGCAGCAGAGAGGGAGCTCTGAAAACTCAGACAAGGAGAGGGACTCTGTCAAAATTTGAATAACAAGCGAAGACCAGTAGCCAAAATTACAGTTTTCCCAGCTGTTAGGTTTTGTATGAACGATGTAGATTGTAGTTCTTGTCATGTGGTGACAGGAGATAGACCTAAGGCTCCCTCTGTTGGAAGGAGCACCACCGAGCACCACCAGTGTGGTGCTTAACAATACTGGCAAGGACAGTGGGAGCTTAACAATAGCAGTGCACTGCAATATTTACACCCAAGTTACTGCTAGGCAAGTCTGACAGGCTGGACGACTGCCACGAGGGGACAGAGAAAGTGGGGGGATGATACCTGTAATTTCTTCAGTGTGAACATCTGTTCTCAGGTTCCCTAGCTTTTTCCCTGGGAGCCAGACAGGTACTAGCAAGACTTGGCCCCTATAGAGATATTTCCCGTGACAAAGGAGAACTCCTGTCACATATGCACACAGTGGCATTTGGGCATTCAAATGTTGTCATGCTATTTTGGAATGCGGAGAAGTGCCACTTCCTCCTCTGCAGTGTGGGAGAAGATGCACCGAGCCAGCAGTCCTCAGATTGCTTTTCTACATCCCCCTCACCAGAAGCACGTTCTGGATTTTGGATGCTCCTCCCACGTAAGAGTTGCTTTTGGTTTGGATGGATGCAGGGTGAGTGCTTGCTGGAGTGTAGCAGGGAAGATGGCAAGCAGGGGGAGAAGGGAACAAAGCAGCTCCTGACAGCCAGGCTGAGAAAGGACTCAGGAGAAGGCTGTAGCTGCTGCAAGCCACAGAGCCAAACCAGTACCCCTGAGCAGGACAAGGAAACAACAGAAGAAGAAGACTTTTTCCTGCAGCTCTCAAAATCCACAGATTGCCTCAGCCACACTTTTTGGTGCAGCCTGTCTCTCACCCAGAGGGAACCTTTTAAGCACTATGCTCCCAGGCCATTTTCTTGCTTTCCTCCCTCCCCTGCTCACCTTTCAGCAGCTCCCCAGGGACAGGCCATCTTCCCTCACTAGGAGATGTATTCCCCAGATCCCTAATGGAGCATCCATTATCAGTTTGAGAAGAGCTGTTCTAAAATGCCATGTCCTCTCCAAAGATCATAAACAGTAGCCCACAGCCCAGCATCCAATTAATTAATTAAGATGTGTGGCTTCACTGAAGAAAATTGCTGTCAGGCAGTGAGAAAACCAGGCAAGCTAAGAA
Organism: Orthonyx spaldingii; assembly: GCA_013397795.1. Taxonomy (NCBI): domain Eukaryota; kingdom Metazoa; phylum Chordata; class Aves; order Passeriformes; family Orthonychidae; genus Orthonyx; species Orthonyx spaldingii. The sequence goes on along the minus strand of VZTJ01000579.1, from coordinate 973,229 downwards.
AAGCACACATAAAACAAAACAAAACACACACCAAAAAAAAAGAAGTGAAAGTGTTGACTCATATTCATTGTTAACTCAAGGCCTCAAGAGAACAGCGCTGATGTGAAAGTTAGAAAACTGGGGAAAAAACCTCAGAAGGCAGGTAGAAGACAACAGCTCTTCAAGACAGAGGATCATCCTGCTCCAAGGAGCAACAAAGACTGATGGTTTCCCACATGACTGACAATGGTGTGGCCAAGAAGAACATGTTCCCCTGGGGTGCTGAGGCTTGCATGCCAGACATATTAGGCCTATTTATCCCCACAGGTTAGACCTAGATCCCTTCTCCATGCATTCACCAAGGAATAATTGCTGGGTACTCAGCAACCTGTATACTCCTGCTCCTGTAATCCTCTGTGCATGGAAAAAGATGCCCAAACATTACTGAACCAGTGGAAAAGAAGTCTCACAGTCCAGACACTCAGGTGGCATTTAAGTGTGCCACTTTCTTATCACCACACTGCTGTTAGTAGGTCTACTTGCCCAAACTTAAATACTGAGAAGAGCTCAGTTCTGAATCTCAGAGCCTAACTGTAATGCATTAATTTCACAGTTCAGATCAGCAAGTGTTCGCTTTGAGCACTACTACAAATAGCAGACTGTTTTCTTACTTGCTAGAAAAAAATTTTTCCATCCACTTTGTCTCAGCACCTCAGTATGGGGGTCATTTTCTCAAGCCACCGTGTGGTGGTAGCCCACCTTCTAGCAGCAAGACAAGCTATGGCTTTGATTCTACTACTTTTGTTTTTCTCATTTAGATCAGTTGATGGCTTTTTGCTTTTTGAGGAAATTTTAACAGCCACGGCTGAAAGCCTTCCCTGCTCTAACCTGGCAGATGTTTCTGCACCTGTCATTTTCCCTGAGTTTAAGATAAGATGTTAAAAGGGAGGGGGGGGAAAAAAAACCAAAACAAACAGACAAAACCATGTTTTATTTAAGGTCCCAAAGAGGGATGTCTCCCAAATATTAATTTTGGGGGTTGGCAAAACTGAAGTCAGCCAAACAGAGTCCAAAAGGAACATTAAGGTAGAGAATTATTCTGTTTCAGCTACTGTCTAAATCACAGACAGGAAGGAGCTTCAGGCACTCCTGCTGTTCTATTGCTGAAGTAGCAATTATCTTATCTCCCTTTCACAGTGCTATTATGCAGGCAGTCTCATTTGAAGGAAAGATGTCCTGAAATAAAAGATTTAAAAATACTCTTTTGTTCACAGGTTCCTTTAAAAAAGTGTTGTTTTGTTCTGTTTCCTTTTTTAAGTGACATTTATTTGACAAAGGAACCTCATAATTTCACTGAATTTAAGATTAGATCTTTAAACCTGAGACACTATTACTTGTTACAGTTGTCCATGACTCTCATTTCAGCAGTGGTTATCATTAAAATCATAATTAAAATACTCTTAATCAGTAAAACTAGAGACAGTATGATGTACATCAAAGACCACTTTATCTCTCTGCAGCCTACACATAGGAAGACTTGCCCTGAAGGTTGAATGTACCTGCAATAGTTGCTGGACATCTCACATAGCCAGTAAACATTTCTGGGCACTTCAAAGTTAGTGACAGCTAAGCACAGATTCCTGTTCTCCAAGCTCCTTCTGACAGTTCAGCATCTAACACCTTTTGTGCAAAAGTCAGTTGCTGTCAGGGTGCCAGTAATCACAATCTCCATATATCCTGGATAAATATAACACTGTGACAACTATCAGTAGAACTGTGAGAGGGACCAGACACTTTGGAGTAAGTATTTGAGGAATAAATATTATCAAACGAATCCTTAAGACAGATATATGTCAGAGAGACCCTCAAATACATAAGTAGAATAGCTGAAATAAGAAGAAACTCAGTAATTCAGTTGTCCAACATCCCTTGTACCTCATCTGCTAAGGACAAGAAATATGACTTCCAATTTCACCTAAGTATTCCTGTCAGCATTCCTGTCAGCTGCTTTGCGTGAAGTCAGACCAAACTCAACCCAAACATTTTAGTCATCATTAAAACCCCACTTATGTTAGGATCCATGATGTACAACAAGGCATTAATATTGACCTATCACATAACAGGTCCTTTAAATACTATGAAAAATTACTTTCCAGCATAGTCATTGACAGGATTTAAAGAAGATAAATAAATTTCCCTAGAAGGTGACAATACCATTCTGACATTGCCTAAGATCTTAATGTCACATTTGATAAAAATAAATATAGCCTTGTCTTATTAAAAGATGCAAATTGGCATGTGCAATGACTGTGGCACAACACTGAACATCTGCTGAGCACAGTGACATTAATCTCATGCCCAATGGTTTCCTTCCAGCTTAGGTCAATAACTAAGCTGCCTTTCATTACAACTCTCAAACCAGATGTTTTAAATATTAAACTCTGTTTTAAATATTAAATACTGTCCTGGTTTCTGCTGGGGTAGAATTAATTGTCTTTCAAGTAGCTGGTATAGTGTTGTGTTTTGAATCTAGTGTGAGAATAATGTTGATAACACACAAGGCTTTTAGTTCTTGCTAAGCAGTGTTTATACTAAGTCAAGGAATTTTCAGCCTCTCATGCATTGACAGTAAGAAGGCTGGAGTGGCACAAGAAGTTGTGTAGAAATACAACTGGGACAGCTGCCCTAAACTGGCCAGAGGGATATCTCATACCATATGGCAACATGCTCAGCATATAAACTGCTGGGGTGAGCTGGCCCAGGGTCACTGCTCAGGAAGTGACTGGGCATCGCTTAATGAGGGGTGAGCAATTGCATTGTGCAACACATCTTCTAGATACTGTCATCATCATCATCATAATTTTCTTCCTTTTCTGTCCCATTAAACTGTCTTTATCTCAACCCATGAGTTTTCTCACTTTTACTCTTCTGATTCTCTTTCCCACCCCAGCTATGTGGTTCTTCATTGCTAGATGGGGTTACACCATAACAAATATTAAATACTGAAGTAGCTGTGTCTGCAGATGCCCTGACCTGTAGCAGATCATAGAAAGCCTCCTTCCATCATGCACTGTCTGGTAGACTCTCCCTAGAAACAGTTTGCATCAGCCTATCATCACTTCTTCAGCTAGAACTCTCTTTAAGGCCATTAGCTGGGAATCCCAGCATCTCAGCATCATTCTCCCAGAGCAGACAGACTGCTTCTTTGTGCTCTCAGATGCAATGGTGAGTGAGTTTGCAGATGTAGCTTTGCTGCTGGGAAGGTACATATTTAGTAAATAGAACATATTACTATGGTGGCATATTGTAAACACCTGGAACTGAATAACTGGGTCCCAGCAGCACAATGGCCTTACAGTTTGCAAATGCATGGTCAGTTGAAAGTGAAGGTTCGAGAGGAAAGCAGTCAAATAGGGGCCATTTTCATGGTATCCTATTGTTTGGTTTGAAGGAAAAGAATTCCATTTCAGATACACTGTAATGCATTTTCAGTATTCCAACAATACTGAACATTGAAACCCCATTCAAAAGCACCTACATAAAATAAAAGTTATCATGACATTTCAGCTTCAGAGTACAGGATGCACTCAAGGGTACAAAGATTGATTTCTGAGCAGGCAGCTGACTGCAATATTCCCTGAGGTGTTTGCTAGAAAAGGTGTTTTGCTGAAGAACAATGTAGTAGAAAATCCATACATATATTGTTGGACTACCCAGCAAGTCTGACGAGTAAGTTTACTTGATTAATAGGAGTGCCTCCAATGTTCCTCACTTGAGAGAATTTTAATTCTTCAAGACTCCAAGGTATACTTAAAATGTAGTCTTCACTCCTGGAATTCAGCAGCTGGCCAGCTTAACGGGAAGACTTCCACCACAGGTGATTCAATGATTACTACACATTATTTAGGTATGCAGCTTATGAAGCAACAAAGATGACCATGTCAAAGCTTACACATCTGTAAGTCTGAAACATGGGCCAGAACTCCCTTTAGCTCAAACAGAAGATTAATATGTCCATTTAACAGACAAGGTATGGGAAAGACAAGCAAATTCTTCACATGAAAGACTGTAATAAAGTCAGGGGGGACTTTAAGATGATTGTGATGACCATGTCTTAGAAGCTCAGTTCTAAAGGTTCATGCTAAAATATTAGTATGTGTTGGGCTTTTACTACACTCCTAATACAGGAGAAAATGAAGCTGGATATGCATTACTATATTCACCACATTAAGATTTTGTATTCAACTTTTGGAAATCAGCATAGAAAAATACATCCTGGTCAGAGTTTGCAATTAATGTAGGTGAACTGTAGCATCGCCTACAACATTAACTGTGAAATCTCTGGTTTTTTCTGCGTTCCCTAGTCACAGAGGATTCTAGAAGTTTCTGCAGAGCAAATGTGAGTAGACATGATGTCAATTGATGTGGATTCTCTGCAGCATGATCATACACATCAGAACTGTCTGTCTAGCTTCTGCCTGCTACACAAAGGACAGGTTGCCTCTGAAGAAATCTCTTTTCCTTGCAGAAAAGCTGAAATTGGTCTGTTTGCAGTAGTCTTGCCATACTTCCTGTGTGAATAACCTAAAACCTGTCTTGCACCACCTCTTCAGGATGCTGAAGGTCTCCAAACCCCCAGAATTACATGTGGCCACCTCCATTTAGCAGAGAAGTTGTTTTCCATGGGCAAAAGTGGCAGCAAGCCTCCATTACTCATTCAGACCAGACTTTTAGAATTGCGCATCACTAACAAGCTTCCTTGCACCAGCCTTGGACCCTTTGAAAAATGAAACCACCCCTCACTTTTCCACTTAGGACTGCACTGAGTTATGTTGATTTGCAGCCTGTTGTCCTGTCCTTGAAGAGAGCTGGTGTACGCCAAGGGCTACCTTTCTTCTTTTAACCCATAGGACAGAGATGCCACAGAAGCTTCTGTGAGCTCAATATTGCAGACACAAGGCAGCATGTCACGGCAGTCTCGGACAATCAAACTCAGAGGTCAAGGCAGAGCTTAGTTTTTAGTTCCACTTCCAGAGAAGCCAGTCTTGTGGCCATTGTCAACAGCACAGTAGAACTCAGCGCTACAAATTCATTTCACAAAGATCACTCTATACTTTAAAAACCCACATCTGGGTCCAAAGACTCAATGAAGTCCTTGTTAATGGAACAGAGAGCCAAAAAGGCTGACAGGAGCCATCTCTGCAGAGCAGTACCTTTCAACAGACTTCCATTCATTCTCCCATCCATAGATATGGATGCCCATAGCAAATCAAGGGCTGGACTAGAACAAAGGTTCAAGTCCCTTCCTTTTCATAGCAAGACCACCCATACCAGTGATGTCCCACTTATACCAAAGCCACTTTTTATACTCCAAGCAACCGATCAAGACTCCCTAGAAAGGATTTTTAGATCTTTTTCAGGCCTGGGTTCAGTGGATCATTACACGAGTCTTCATATAACTGCCCTTACTTCGGTCTTTGGTTCTCAAGAACTGGAAAAGTAGGATTGCTGCTGTCTTCTTGCTGTTTAGTTTGCAGTCTCAGTTCCTAGTGCTTCAGTTGCTGGCACAGTGGATCTTTATAGCGCTTCTGCCAAGGAGATTTACTGCTATTGCTTCAGGGTCTGATAGAGCTGTTGGTAAACTTCCACCCTGCTCTCCCAGCTATGTTATAAGGAGTTTCAGATTATCTTCTGGGCTCAGTTACTTTATTCTCATTTTATGCCAGATATAAAATTATCTGATTTTCCTCTAGCCTCAATAAAACAGCCCAACAACTGTTTTAATTTAAAAAAATATATAATTATTTTTTCATACATAAACCAAACATAACAGAGGAATCCAAGTCATTACAGAGGAAGCAATGCATTCCTTTAGATCAGGCACAAGCATTTTTCTTCCCCCTAAATTCAGGGACAAAACCATCCTAATCAGAAAAGGTCCATTGACCCTGCAAAAAAATGGTCTAACCTCCACCAACTTTGCTCACTCACTTCTAACACCAACTTAGCTCAATAACTCATCCCTTCCTTTGGACAGGAGTCCTACAAAAGTCTAATAAATACTCTTCCTACCTCCTTCCTGACCCTAGACACCCATGATAATGGAGGGAAGCAGAGTTTTTTTGAGGAAATACCACATCAATCTGAGGTTCCTCCTATGCAATTTGTGTGTTCATGAGACATCAGGCTGACATCAGTAATATTGAGCATTGCAAGGTCCAAGTCAAACTAACCTAAAACATGTTGTTTTGCAATACATGATGACACAGCTTGGGCAGGAGGAATGATGCTATCACAATGAAACTCAACGCCAGAATAGACGGACCTAAGGAGTTTACATGTGGTATGTATTTAATAGCTTAAAAAAGGTCATCTCATTTCCATTCAACTAATGATAACAGCTGTTTTCATTGAGGTACTTTTATGTCTTGGTCCAAACTGTTTGTAAACTTTATAATGCAGATATCAGGTGAATTCAGGCTCTGTTTTTCAAGATATTTGCAAATTTAATATTTGTGAGCTCTTGCTTATTATTGTAGTCTGTGACTAATCCTTAGGAACACTACACCTATTACATGGCAAGTGCAAGAGTAACTAATTGAATAAGGCAGATTAAGCATATTTAGAATTACCTATCCAAATACATACTTTAGAAAGGCATATATAAGATTTATAAGTAGGATATTAAAATGACATGGCTGGAGTGAAATAAACTGTTTTCTTGAGATCTCTGGTACCTGTTTTTATCTTGGTTCAACCACACCAGAGAGACATTTTGAGTATAAAAATTGACCAGGTTTGAGCTGTGTTTAGAAACTTGTCTGATAATTAGATGCAAAGGCTGTTAAATATATACCATTTTTCCACTGTGTAAGCATAAATTTTTTCCTGTAATAAATTTTTCTGTACATGTTACTAGGCTGTATATAGATCAGAAATGGATATTTATAATTAGCATGTATTTGTCTTCACCTCTATCTTTGTTTCCAAGGGTTGCTATGGATAACTGTTCTTCCACCTCCTGTGTCTCATTTTGCAGGTCTTGTGAGTCTCACAAGGATGAATCCTCTCTTCCATCACATTCAGTATTGATACAATGACCTGATGAAACAATCTACGTGAAAATATGGACACTACTGCAGTAAGTATTACCTATGTTGCCATTAAACCTTACCAAAATAATATCCCAGTGTTCCTGTGCCTTCCTAGGACAGCGTCTCAAGCAGTGTAGGCAAACCAGGAAATACGCAGACAAGATAAATATTTCCAGGAGTTAGCCTCTTCTCTAAACTCATATTTCCTGGAAATGCCAAAATATATGCTAAGATCCATGCCCAATTGTTAAAAATAACAAAAATGTCCAGTTCCATTTATGTTAAGCCAAGGTACCATAACTCATTTCCTTAGACGGATGTTGCCACAGAAATCCATTACGGATTGATTTATTTCAACATATATATGGAAACAGTAAGAACTGCAGTGAGATCTCTGCTACAAAATATTTCTGCTAAGCAAGAAAGATTACTTTCAGCTCAGCACTTCATCTTTGAGACTAAGTTCTCTCAAAGAGATCTGTGGCCCTGTGATGGCCCAGCTGTATTGCTACCAGAGGGATCTCCAGCCCTTCTCTGCAATGGCAGGATGGTTTATGTTCTGCCCTCCCAGAACGTGGGAGATACTGAATGATAGCTGAGAAAGGGGGTTCATAAATTTGAGCATCTGACCTTGCCCTGTGCCATTAGAAGACTTTTTCCTGGAAATAAATGTAGATTCTGGGATTTTACTGTGGGAGTGATTATGGATCCCACGGTTTTCAGGCAATGTGCATGACTCCTGGCAGAGGCCAAGCTTTCCCAGTGTGTAGCCACCAGGGCCTTGCTGATTGTCCAGCTCTGCCCCTCACACTGACCTGGCCGGTGGCAGCGTGGATGGAGCTGCAGCTCCAGGTCACGGTGGGGGCTGTACTGGCAGCCTTGACCTCCGTCTGGTCCTGCCGTCGCAACACCCCACGCTTTTGGGCAGAACGGGGAGCCGACATGAATTTTAAAAACCTCACGGAAAAGTGAGAGCGCAGGAAAGCAGCGCTGCTGCCACACCAGAAACACTGGCCCGGGCGGGACTCGTCCGTCCTGCAGACCATATTCCTCTGCACGTCTTCCCTCTCTTTCCGCATCCTTTCGCCCTGCTGTCATCCCCCTCTCCTTCTCTATGAGATCCCCATCTCTGTGCACATTTCTCCACATCCCCCTGGTCTCCGCATCCCCCTGGTCTCCGCATCCCTCTGCACGTCGTCCCACACCCCGTGCCCATCGATACTCGCAGCTCCAAGCTCCTGCTGGG
>VZTJ01000579.1:945466-964903 GCA_013397795.1 Orthonyx spaldingii | reverse complement strand
GAGGCTCCTGCTGGGTCCCTCCCCACGCCGGGGCCCCCCGCCAGCAGCAGCGGCGGCAGCGCGGAGCAGGGCGGCACGGAGCCGTGATGTCACGCCGGCCGTCGGGGCAGAGATGCCACTGCTATGACATCACCCCGCTGCCGTCCCGGGCGGGACGGGCGCCAGGAGCCGCGGAGCCGCTGCTGCCGCCCGGAGCCGCCCCCGGCGCGGCGCAGCGCAGGGCGGGTCCCGCGCAGAGTCACCGCCGGCAGCGCTGGGCCCGGGCAGCCGCCGCGCCTGCAGCTCTCGGCGGGGCCATGCGGATGGCGGTCGGTGCGGCAGCGGGCGAAGGGGCAGCGCAGAGCCCCGGCCCCGCCGCCGTGTCGCTGGGCTTGAGCGTGGCCGTGGTCTCCAGCCTGGTGAACGGCTCCACCTTCGTCCTGCAGAAGAAGGGGATCGTGCGGGCCCGCGGCAGAGGTAGGGGCCCGGCGCTGCGGTGGCGGCGGGTGGGAGCGCCCCACCCGGGGCTGCCCGGCCTCCCTCCGCACCCCTCCGGGAACCTCCCGGGTGTGCGGAGCCTCAGCCCCGGCCCGGGCAGCCCGGCCGCCCGCGGGGCCGCTCCTCCCTCGCCCCGCAGCCCTTCCCCTTGGCGCTGCGGCGGTGGCCGGCCCCGAGCGAAGGGCAGCAGGCGGGGTCTGCCGAGGGACACGGCCCGCCCCGCGGGGCGATGAGGACGGGCATCCCCGGGTGCTGTCACAGCCTGTGTCGGGGGGATGGCCGTGTCGCCTGGGGCGGGGGACACCTTCCCGGTGTCTGGACCGGGGGAGCCGGCTTCAGTTTGTCACCTTAAGCGTGTTTGACATCAGAGGTCCATGCCTGGATCGAGGCGCACGGGAGGTGATAAATGACCGGAGAGGCGGCAGGTGGGGTCAGTCAGGATGTGTTCGCGGCGGAGAGCAGCGAGGCGTTGTTAACATGCGCATCAGCAACAGCTTCCCGCTGTATGGTCAGCGCGCTGAGCTGGCGCGCTGTAATACGGCACTGGGGACTTGTGTGTCGTATACACGCCTGTCCATACATAGGTTCCTCTTTTGCATCTACTTGTGGGACTTTACTACCAGTTTCTTTGGCTTAGCTAGTTTCTTGCCATGAACAGCACCAGCACATCTTGTCGCTTATTTATTCCAGCTCTTCCACAGACACACACGACAAGTTGCATCAGTCACACAGTGGTCTCCACTTTTTCAGAAGAGACAAATTAGTAACGTGAAATAATTTATTTCTTATATTTTTCATATTGAAATCCCATGCCTCATTATTTTTTCCTGAGGTGAACATATTCGGGAAACTGACTGTGCTGTCTAGACAGTGTAGCCAAAACAAAGCTGTAAATTCACAACTGTGAAGATATTCTGTATTTTATTTTGAAATTGGAGCTCCCCAAAGCATGCAGCTGAACAGCATTTGCTAGTTGCATCTTCATGTTTTGAATATAGGAAAATGCAGTTTTAAAAAATGTATTTACTTGTTTTTAGTATCATGCTTTTATGTAAGGGGAAGGTTGTAAACACAAGTTGCATGAGGCCTTTGAATTGTATTACTGTGGTCAATAGACATTTGTTTTTGTAGGTGATGGTGTCTGTGTGTGAGCATGTGTCCATAGGTTGTAGGAACTCTTTTTTATGAAAAATCCTTTTTAGTGGACCAGGACAAGGTATTTTCTCTGTATACATTGCACATATGTAAATATGTACATACATGTACACATACAAATAATATACAAATAAATATTAAGTATTTATATACAAATAAATATTATGTATGTATATATATAATGTACTTGCATTTCCAGTGCCTGCTGCATCTAGCATGTTCAGGGTGAATGCAGTGGAGCAAAGCAAGCTTGGAACTATGTTACTACAACCTGGCAGCCTGATTTGAAGTTTGTTTTGCTTTTTCTGCAATGACCTTACAGTTAAGGGCATCAGACAAACTTTTGTTTTGCAATCATAGTCTCCCTTTCCCTCCATTTTGATTGTCCACAGAGAGATCACGTTTGCATCATAAATGCAAATCTTTTTTTTTGTGAGGGAAACAATGAGAAAACACAAGAGAAAGGAATAATTTTGCATCCCAAGGCAGCTGGAGGAAGTTTCCATTTTGAGTCTATTTAGTCCTGAAGAGCTTTCAGTGGAGCACTGGGTTAAGTGAGTCGTGTGTGCGTCTGCTTTCTCAGTGCTAGCAGATGTAAAACTTCCTGTTTTGAAAATATTACTCGTGTTTGTGCATCTTGCTGAGCATTTCGTAGTACTTTCTATTGGCATGCTCAGTGAGGAGGCATCCAGGAAAACACCCCAGGTTTCTCTCTGTTTCGTGTTATGAAGTAGTGGGGTTCTGCCGTGAATCTAGCAGATGGAGCTGTAGGTCTGAGGTGGCCAGTGTCAGATGATGTCTTTTTTCCATTGTCTTCAGCAGGTGTTGTATAATTAACAAGGAGGCACTTCAAGTCTCTTCTATTTTCTCAATTGAATCAATACTATAGTATTGATGTAATTAGCAATCCTTGTCTAGTTAGAAACAGCAGCGAGTAACACATATTTTGCAAAGTTACTTACTTGAGTCAATATTTTCTATAATTTCTGCCCCCAACAGTGTTTTTATTTTATATGCAATAACAAAAGTCTAAAAAATTACTACACCCACTCTAAAGCTGGCCATTTTCATTAGTCATTTTTCATCTCTTTTCAATTGTACAGTGTGATTTCCAAGCACTTAATGCTTTATTTCTCTCCAGAGTTAGTGGTGACTGTGTTTTTCTTTTATTTGGGATTTCAGAGTAGGTACAATATTGCCTACTGCTCCAGTGGCTTTTGAGCGGGCATCTTCCCAAATGAATGCAGAGCTGTATTGCTGGAAAGAGGAGCATAACTTGATGCCAAGGTTGTGCTCAGAGAAGGCCATGCTTTCATGTAGGAAGCGGTCATGAGCCTTGATGTTCTACAGAAGCAGAACTTACGTGGGGAGCACAGGCTCCACCTGTGCACATCCCAAGACAGGAGTTTATAATCCGACAGTGAAAATAATCATCCTCCAGCTTGGGAGGCACTAAGGACAATACAGTTTTTACTCCTCTCTGAAACAGGACACTATGTCAGGAATTCTGGGGCTTCAGCTGTAGCACTTTCCAATGCTTAAATGCAGGAGGATCAGGGGACGCTGTGGTCCAGCCAAACCTGTGTGCCAAAACAATTTCTCTGCTACAATTTTTCCAATACAATTTCACTGAGGTTGTATCAGCAAACTAACTGAGCCAAAATATGTTCTGTTTCCACAGGTTTCCAGTTCTCCTAAAAGTGGTTCTAATTTGTGTATTTAAATGTCACCTGCAGAAGCATTTGGTGACATTTTGGATGCTTTTCTGTACAATACTGCTTTTTTTTTTTTTTAATCTCAAATTCAGTTGCCTTGAAGAATAGGGTTAAGATGAAGGTCCTTAATAACTGAGACTGTTGTTTCATAGTTCCAATATTGCAATTTCATATTTTTCTAATACATTTTCCTATATTTCCAGGTACTTCGTACTTAACTGATATAGTATGGTGGTCTGGCACTATTGCAAGTAAGTATCTTAGAAGGTTTCAATTTTTTTTTTTAAGGAGAACTTTGCTTAGATGGTGATACGAGACATCAGGAAATCTAGGTTTTCATCTTGAATCTCACACTCACTTGTCATGAAATTCCCATCCCTAGAAATATCCCACTTTTAGTAAACTCTTAACCATGGCTACCATGCCTGATGGCGTTTGCAAAGGCAAAGAGCTGGGACAAAAATGAGTAAGACATCTTTCCACATTTCCAAACCATTTGGTACTTGCAGCCCTTGGCAACCACACACTGCTCTGACTCTGGGTTCCTGCATGGTTTGTGTCTCTGCATTGCACTGGCCGGCTCAGATTTTAATAAAAGTCAAAGCTGAATTTAAGATTGTCGCTCTGCACAAAAGGGCTCATTGAGCACATGCTGTGTTTTAGATCAGAAAGCATTTAACCAATCTCAATTAAAAAAGAAAAATTCTTTTGGTTTCTAGTGCAACAGATTCAGTTTCAGTTTTGCTTTTAAGCTGCAAGATTAATGCGAAGCCTTCTGTGGTGCTGATATGAGATCAGTGTAATTTTACCCTTAATATCTTTGTAAACTCTGCTAACACCAAGTTCATTCTCTGATGTGAATCAGGAGCATGGGGAGCAAGTAGCTTTCTCCTCTTACACATCAGCCCTAGTTCTACCCACAAACTTAGAATCATACCCCACTTTCAGACTCTAATCCAGCCTTTTGTGAATTATTTGGAAACTTCTGATGCTGTTTCTGAGAAGTATGTGAGTACAATTGTGCCCCTGGTTTTGTGGCAGCAAGGGAAGTCTCTGATTTTTGGTTTGGTTGTCTTAAAGTTATGGAAAAGGAATGAAAACTGATAGATTCCATTGAAGGGCAAAGTTCACAGCAAGCACAGAAGCCAACAGAGCTTCAGAAGAAAGTCCTCAACTCATTTAACCTGTGTTTAAGTATTTCTTTGTCAGCTTCGTCCTCTGACAGGATCACTATTGTCTAAGTAGAAATAAATCTATGCATCAGTCACCATTGTTTATCACTCATGAGGCTCCCATCTGTAATCTCTGAGCAGAAGGAGTTAAAATAAGGGAGGTTTTATTACAGGACTTATCTTGGTGAATCAGAGAAAACAATTTCATGCTTAAAAGAGCTGACTGAATTGAATGAAGGCAAAACAGCTGAAGGAAATGGTATCAGTTGGCTTTTTTCCAGTATCTAGAGACACATATTTCAAAACAAAACCTCAGTAGCTTTACTGAGGAACCAAGCAAGAAGAATTTCTTGTGGATATTATCAACTCAGAATGGCAGGATAGTCACAAACAGCAATAGCAAGGGCCAGGTAGGCACCTATGGGATGCAGAGAAAGGTGCTACTTGGGGAAAGGCGTTACAAGTTGTGGAATTAGCAATATCCCCAGTTATCTGGGTGAAGTGGTAACAGCTGACATCATTTTCTCAAGCAGAGAATTTGGAGTTTGGATGACTAACAAAACCAAGATAAACTCTGTCAACTTGTTCTCGTGGTATTTGTTCAGATGGTGAATAAAATGTTTCTGTGTTGGCATGCTGACTCAGCATAATGCTGCCCAACCGTTTGGGGGCCCTGGGATCCACTGGATTACTGAAGACTTCAAAGGAAGGGCTGCAGATTCTGCTAAGGGACTTTTCCTTACTCTGTAGTCAAAAGAGTGATTGCAGCATGTGTACAGGTATTTCAATGAGCATTAAACTAATTAATTGGCTAATTAATTAGTTTCTGTGCAGGGTTTGATAGCAGCATAGATGCAGCTAGTTCTTATAGTAAAAACATCTGCATTAGTGTTTTATTGCAGATGGGGAATACACTTGTGAAGCTAATCTCCTCTTTGTCACCACAGATTGGGCTTTATTTCAAATTTCATAGCAGTTGGAGCTCCTGACCTGGTCTTTAAAATGAAACTAGATTGGAAGATGAATTCTAGGAACATACTTAATGCATGTGCATTAATGCAAATAGACTTTAAGTTAGCGGGAGCAGGCTGAAGTCAGTCTGAAATAAACCCCCTGACATACCTGAAATAGATATCTTTTGCTGTACAGGTCTACTCCTGGTCTTCTTGCTAATGGAGACATGCTAGTGTGCATCAAGTTTGGTGTTGCAGTAACTTGGAGAGTACTGGTACTTGTTTATCAAATTTAAAGTTTGGTGTGCCTTCAAGAACTGAAGTTATGTCTTGACTTAGAGTGTTGATGAGGAATTTCTGTTCAGAGAGGACTGGATAGGTTGACAGCAAAGGTCCTCAACATCAGGTAGATGGTAACAATTACTGAGATTCTTTTTTTAATTGGTGTTGACTAGTCCTGGTCTGTCCTTTATGGTGGTAAGGGATTGTTACTACTATTCCATGGTGATATGGAAAACCTCCAGTAAGTTCACTTGCCTTACAATATGTTTGACTGAAGCTTCAGAGACCTGATTTATGGATTGATGTTGGTGCCATCTGTTAAGAGTTCTTCCAACAGAAAGTTAAGACACCTGACCTCCAAAAAAAGCAACATTTTGTCAGAGTCATTTGGAAATGTACGTAATCTGCAGAAGTGCAGAGTGCCAGCTGTGCACCATTCTCCATCCAAGATCTGCCCCAAAGCTTTCAGGTGCCTTGAAGATAATGCCAGAGTTGCCACATATATCTCAAAACAGCCTGAGGCTGATAACTGAGTTACTCTGTTCCCAGGGGCAGGAAGACCACCACTGTCTCTTGTGCCTTAAAAATGCTGATCATCAATTTCTCTGGCTCACTCCTGCACATAGAGAAAGCCTCAGTGAATTTAATTAGTATAATTTTGCCACACTCCACAGTTTTGCAAGTTTGTTTGTCTCCTTCATATTTCCTGTAGGTTACACAGGTCTTCAGCTCTACCGATAATGTGAGCTAAATTGGTAAATTAATTAATGTTTGCACAGTGCTTTGCAGATGTAAAAAATTGGATGATGGTAACAGTATTTGATAGTTGAGGGCAGTGCCAGCCTGAGCATAAAGACATCTTGGATTCTTGAAATGTTTTTAAATGCTGATAATGGCTTTTAACAGCAACTGGAAATTTGAGCTGTGTGTAATTTGTGCTCAATCTCAAGCTTCTTGCCAGTTACCACAGACCCTGTAACTATGCAAGTATGTTGACCTATTAAAAACTTGCCAGTGCTTGCAAAACCATCTAGCTTTTATTTTTTAACTGAAAGCTTGAACACATGAACTGTTATCACAGCTGTGATGTGCAAAACTGTGCTATATCTTGGAATTTGCTTTTGCTGGAGGAAAGAAAAATAAGGTTGAGCCTGTTACTGTGGCTTGTCAGGCATGTTCTTTTTAACTGTGGTCAGGAATGACTTTGGATATTACATAGTGTTGTGAAAATTTGATGTAGTGTATTGAAAAGCCCTTATGCATGTGCCTAGTATTTCATTAGAAGATTCCTCAGCAGTGTCTTTATTTTCCCCCCAAAAAGTAACACTGCTGTTAGGAACTATACTCAAGTACGTTTGTTGTACGTGAATGCACGTTCTAAAGATGAAACCATGGATTATATATACCTTTACCCCTCCTCATACAAATATTTGACTGTAATACTGAGATATTTGCGTATAATCCCTGAGTGTTTCTAATTCATAGTCTTATTTATATTTAACTAAGAGAAGTTACAAATAAGATTATTTACTGTGCCCACTTGGATACTCTTGTCTGGCAAATATAAATCCTGCATTAAGATACAATAAAAAGCTATAGAAAAATTCCAGCCATTTTGTTTAAGTGCAGTATTAACAGAACTAAGCAAATTGTAACATCTGTTTTCCAGTTAGGTCAGTCTTTCCCAAACAGTATTGGGCAAGTTTTGATTGCTTATTTTTACAGAGGGGTTTACATGCTTATTTCTGGTTCTCTTGACAGTGGCACTGGGTCAAATAGGGAATTTCTTGGCCTACACTGCAGTCCCAACTGTGCTAGTGACGCCTTTGGGAGCTCTTGGCGTTCCATTTGGGTAAGAGTTTGCTTTTCTTGTTCTTATCTGGATGTTATTACTACTTAATAAAACATCAGATAGACTCAGTGCTCACTGGAGGTCCACTGAGAAATGTCAGGCTTATGGCTGTTCATGACGTGTTATAATGTCACCTGCTCCTGTTTTCCCCAGGAAAGCTGAGCTGAGGAGAGGCCGTGGTGAAGAAGGGTTTTCCTGAGTATCTTCTGCTTTAGCTATCACTATCATTTGGAACAGATAAACATTTTTTTTCTCCCTTGTCTGTGGTTGTTCTGGACTCTTCTGCTTATTCTCTTATTCACAGTTCCCTTACTATGTAGATCTTTCCTTTTGTCTCACAGTCTTTCTCTACCCCGCTATCCACAGCCCACATGTGTTTATTGATGCTGATTTCATTTCATTGGATTTGGCCCCTTTCCTGAAGCAAGGGAGTTCCTTGCATATGCATGCCCCCAGCTTCTTAGAAGTTATCTTTGTGGGAGGCACAGAAAAGGCAGTGAGTTTAAGGAGTTTAACATGCAACTAATGTTTTGTGAATAGATGAACTATAGTTGTGGAACTACTGCAGTGAAAAAGCACAACTCTTTAAAAACAAAGCTGTGCATTGCCTTGAGATTTTTCTGTTGCGTGCTGAATTGTGACTGCACTGCTCACTGCTTCAAAGTGTAGATGGCATTGCTTCATGTCTGTCTTTAGCTCTATCACTATGAAGCACTCTGATGGTGCTCTAAGTGCCACCTATTATTTTATCCTAGGCCACGTATTTTTGTGCACTTTGATCAGCCTCGTGTCTGAGCTGAGCCCTGGGATCTTTGTAACCACAGGTCACTTGTATCTCATGACTGCTTACCACCTATAAAATGGGGCTTTGTGACAGCTCACCAATTTGGTAATGGGTGGATGTCTGCCTCGGGGGTCAGATGTCTGCTTTGGAGGGGTTTTGGCTGCTTGGGTTGCTTTTTTTTGCGGGGATGATGTGGTTTGTTTTTTGGGGTGTTGTGGCTAGGAGTTTTGTTGGGGTTTGTGTCTTGTTCTGTTGTGTTGTTTTGGGTTTTTTTCCTGAGGTGAGATGTCAAAGATTGAGTAAAACTGGAAATGGATGAATCTTTCTTCAGATAAGTCAGAAATACATTTTGAGAATTCATCAATATTTGATAGTATTCCTTTAAAAGGGAAATTCATATGGCACAGCGCTGTTAGAACATTATTAACAGGATGTAGTCAAACTTCTGTTTTTCTTCCTCTTTGTCAAAGGTCCATCTTAGCGTCTTACTTACTGAAAGAGAAACTGAACATTCTTGGCAAGCTGGGATGTTTGCTGAGCTGTGCTGGGTCTGTTGTTCTCATTATCCATTCCCCGAAGTCCGAGAGTGTAACGACTCAGGCTGAGCTTGAAGAGAAGCTTACAAATCCAGGTAGTTTGTTTTTTCATTAATTCATAATGATTTTCTGAGGTTGAGCAAGAGCATGCTTGAGGAAGAGGCTTACTACTTCTAGCAGGTAGGCAAACTGACTTGTGAAGAAATCGTGACGTGACAGAGGCAAACCAGTACTGGTTTTGTGTAAGAAAACTATGCCCTGCTCTACTTAGAACTTGTCATATTTATTGGGACATATGTGCAGAAAGTAAAACATGGATACTTTTGAAAACATTATCCTACAGAGCAAGCTCAGAACAACTGCCAGTTGAACTTGTAATTTTATAACATTATGAAAAAGTGTATCTTGCTATTTAGAGATAAAAAGTATAAATCTAGGATCTCAATTTGTTTTATACAAAACAAAAAAATACTGACTTTCTTCTCTCCTTTATTTCTCCATGTTTTTTTAATTAAAAGTTCATACTAAATACCAGTTATGTTCCCAGATTTCTTTGCACAATAAAGGTATGTAGAAATAGGCTGTTGAGACATATGCTGAAATGCCTGTTCTTTCTCACCAGCTGCTGGAGGACACATAGTGGTGCTAATATATTCCAGGCCCATTTCTATTTTTCTTGCTTAAGAGCTAAACTTCCAACTATTGTTTTTCCTGTACTTGCTTTAAGCGAGACAAACTCAAACCTAATAACATCAGCTATTCAAAAAATCTGCAAACAAAGAAAAGAAAACAAATACCTTGGTCTAAATTTACCATTTAAATCTGAACAAAGTGAATTGGCTATATATTTCTTTTAAACTCTAGCATGAAATGTTTTTCACTGATCTTCCTTATGTACTGATGGTATAATGTAAATGATATGGCCTCATATTTGTTCTAACTGCCCCTACTCATCTTGCTCACCTTAGTGGGATCTAACTTTATGTTTAAGCCCTTTGCTGAATCCATACACTGTGCCTTAATGAACTGTTAATAAAGGAGGTGTTACCTCTCTGTCTGTCATAGGAGACTTTAAGGAGTATAGTCCTGATGGAAAAGAGAATAAGATATAAAAAAAGGCATCTGAAATCCATTTCAAATATGCAACCTTGTGTGTTTTTTCCAAAGAACATGACAATATTATCAGTCGTGGATGCCACTATTTCTGGAAGCTCAGTGATTTCGATCAATAAAAAATCTTAATTGTGATGTATATGTGAAGTTCACTGCTAGGACATGATTTGCCTGCTAAAATCTTTAGAAGACCAAGAGTTCCCACCTTGATATTTTCCTGTTTTCTTTTTGTTTTCCAGTTTTCGTGGGTTATCTCTGCATAGTGCTGCTAATGCTTCTCCTGCTTATCTTCTGGATAGCTCCAGCTCATGGACCTACTAATATTATGGTTTACATCAGTATTTGCTCTCTGTTGGGCAGTTTCACTGTCCCCAGCACAAAAGGCATTGGGCTGGCTGCTCAAGATATCTTTCACAATAACCCATCAAGTCAAAGGGCTCTGTACCTCTGTCTGGTACTTCTGGCAGTATTAGGATGTAGCATTATCATTCAGTTCAGATACATCAATAAGGCACTGGAGTGTTTTGACTCCTCTGTGTTTGGTGCCATCTACTACGTTGTGTTTACCACCCTAGTCCTGCTGGCTTCAGCTATCCTTTTCAGGGAATGGAGTAATGTAGGAGTCGTAGATTTTTTGGGAATGGCTTGTGGATTCACCACAGTATCTATTGGAATTGTTCTTATACAAGTCTTCAAGGAATTCAACTTCAATATTGGAGATTTAAACAAACCTAACATGAAGACAGATTAAAATATTTTTGAGGGGAAACTGGATGGCTCAGGGAAGGATGCAGAGCTGTTCATTTCTCGGTCACTGTTTCAAATAGGATTAAGGTTGGTAACTACCCTCTGACAATTTTTTGGCCTATGTGAAATGATTGGGGGGCCTCCATCCAGTTTCAAAGAAACAGCTGTCCATGTAACCCAGTAAACACAATAAATGACCTTAATTGGAGCTACTGATTGAGTGAGCATAGAGACCGATGTATTTCCTCATTGTAAAAGGTAGTCCATCAGAAAAGCTCTGCGAACATTCTGACACACCTGTGTGAAAGCTTGTATTGTGTCTTCTGAGGTACCATTTCTGTGGGCAGAGGACATCAGTTTCTAATGCACTCAATCTGATACCTTTCATCATAAGTGATGTATACCTTAAAATAAGGGGGGGACACGTGGAACAATTTGTGAATCTCAGTATAGCAATGTCTTCACTGTCAAGGCTGTGAATTCTCAGACAAATGTTGGTTGGATCATGGACTGCAGATTTGTTCTTTTTAGTGACTGTCTTGACAACTTTGACTGCCATGCAGTGAAGACACAGGGGAGTTTTAAATTGCATTCTTTATACGGAGCAGTGGACCCCTAAATATCTTTCACTAATTACTTATCAGCTCATGGTAGTGTTCAGGTATGCGTTTTTCTTTGTAACTTACACACGTTAAGACATACTGCATTCGTCTGAGAGTTTTTAATTGGGAACAGGTAGAAGGACTGTGAAGGATATGGAAATGATGCACAGACTCATTGCCTACATGGTGGCTTATTTGTAAGCAACTCAGAACTGTTTCAGTGCCTTTGCAATCAAAAAATACTGCATAATTGTGATTGTATTTGTTTCAGATTGCCTATACCAGTTTAATAATTCAATTTCACTGTCTATAATATTGGACTGTATTCAAATTCTCAACACATAAGGCATCTAGAAGGACCATATGTTTTTCAAAGAATTTGCAAAGCTGAACTGAAATCCCTGGATGCCTTGACAGCTTCTGAAAAACTCGCAGTCCTAATGGGAAGGGGAGGACTGTTGAAATCAGTCCAGCATACCTTTATTTTAGTTTAGTGACTAAATGCAGGAGACCATTTTGTGAAACAGCTAATAAATAGGGACCACAAAAAAAATTTAAGAGAGAGAAGAGCACGAGATTTCTCATAGCTGAAAAAAGACAGTCTGATGCTCTTGTAATGTGGGAAAAGGAGGTTAAAGACTGAAAAAGCTAAAGCATTCAGAGAGCTGTTTTAGGTAACTGACAGGGACATACATTCAGATCAGTAATCCATAGACCTGTGTGAATGGTTCAGTTGTAGTATTTTGACAAGTAGTACAGAGAGCTTAAGCTACAATGGGGATGACTCCGAACAGTTCAGTTTGAAATGTTTAGAGAATATTGATAAGTTAAAGAATGAAATAGTTATATTCTACTTATATTTAGTAGCTAAAACAAGTCAAAAACTTTAAAGCTTGAAAGCAATGAATATTTGTTCCTGTGTAGGTACAAAAATGGAAGAGTACAGTGGAACTCAATATCTCCAGATCAGAGTGTCTCCTGAGAAAAACAGAAAATCCCAATGTGATTACAAGACAGTATTTGAGAAAATTCACAACACTTTATCAAGAAATCATGAATGTAGCTTTTTAGCTGCCTGACAGGAATATGGATGTTGATTAGTGGGGAGTAATACTGTCTGCTCTCATTATGTTTTTTGTTGACCTGAATTGATGTTTCCTTAAAATTCAGCCTCCATTTCCATTTAAAATGAATGCTATAAGCCCTACTAATGGCAGCAATAATCATGAAAGTGAATCGGAAAGAGTTAGTATTCTGAAGGGACTGTTCTGAGGGAGTAAGAGCCCAACTATGTTATTTGCAAGCTTGTTTTATAACACCATATTGCAGGAGAATGGCTCTGAGTTGGCAGAAATGTGCATTGTTATAGGCTAGCACACAGTAACTGGGTATCTTAATGAAATAGAATAGCACTAGCAGAGAAAAGACCATCTTCATGGATTTTCAAATATTGTGCAAGGTTTTTAGAAAGTTCAAGAATTGTAGATGAGGGTAATTGGGCTATGAAAGGTGGTTAAACTAGCCTCTGTCCATTTTTGATTGGAAGATGGTATCTTGGTTCTCAGCAAACAGTTGTGTTTTGTCATATTAATTCCCTTTTTTTTTCGATTGAACCTGGAATTGTACATAGGTTATGAGACCTGTACTAACCTACCTTTTAAAACAATGTTAGCTGTTTTCTGAAGCAGTCAAGCTATCTTTTCAAAATTCAGCGTCAGAGTTCATGAGTTGTATGTTGGTTTTGTATTAGTCTATAATCTCTGAAGACTTCTATGAAAATCTTTAGTAGGTCAGAATGGAAATGATTGTGGTCTTATTCCTCCTTTGGCCATATTTGTTTGTCTCGGTTGGTTTTAAAATTAATTCTCAATTATTTATAAAGTGCCTGTCCTAGTATGTTAGATGCATATGCAAATTATTAGTAAATATTAGATTCAAAAGAACTTGATTGCCCTGTCTAAACCTTGACATTTTCTGCACCACATGAAGTTTACTTGGTAAGTGCTCACTATGCAGAGGAAGAATAAAGTAGCAACTGTGTTATGTGGTTCTCTGACCATCCTTACCACTGATAAATGTCAGCATAGTTTTCTTCTCTTCTCCCCAGCTGCTCCTCATCTGTGATGAGCTTTCTAGAAATGTCTAGTTAACCTTGATGTTTAAAACAGAGATGTCAAAAGCCAGCACATAAGGTGAAAAATTCTGGTGGCCTTGCACATCATTTGTATCTGCAGCCTTTTACTTCTTGAATGCTAAGTAATTGAAAGGTTTATTTTTGCTACTTTGTTCAGTGTTGTAGCAGTGTTCTTTCAAGTTCTGCTGTACCTGGATCTGGTTCAGGTCTAACTTTAGAAATGTATTAGCATTTTCTGTTGTCACTGTTGATGTGATTCTTTCCCCCTCCATCCCACGCCCTCCTCTTTCTAGGTGTCCTACCTTTTTCAGTCCTGTTGCTTTTCTGATTTAAAAGGAGGCACTGTTGAAGTTGAATTTTAGCTGTTCCCCCTTTTTTTCCCACCCCTTTGACAAGTAAGCACTTTGAACAAGACAGATACCCGAGTTCCATCATCTCAGGGAGCAAGTGTGCATAGTTGTCTCCTGAGCTCTGGCGTCCCTCATGGGTCTGCCCTTTTCATGTTCTCTTTGCGTTGTGTCCATTGATAGCTGCGAGCCAGATGACTTCAGTTCTGATTCCAACGTAGAAGTGGGAGAGGCTGCACATAGAAAAAGTGGACTCATTACAGTGGTGGAATGCATTTGAATTACGTTCAAATCCATATGAAAGGCGCTTCGGTCCGTATGTCTGACTTATGTTACACCTGTCAAACATATTTACTTGGTACTCACTTGTGGATAGCTCTTTGATCATTATCCCTTCAGTGTATGGAGGATTTGCATTTGTCAGTCACAATCTCTATTAGGTGTCAAACACAAAAATCCCTCAAATGTTCAGTAGGAGAATAGAAACCTTTTTGATACAACCAAAAAACCACATTTGTTACACCTTAATACTTCTGTAAAAAAGAAAAATATCTAAACAAGTTATCTGCTGTATTGACTTTCCAGGACTCTGTATGTGTAAATAGAGCCTATTTATTAGTGAGCTGCAACTAACATTAATAAGAACCTGTCATATCACAGTTTGACAAGTGAGGCTTCCTATTAATAATATTGATTTATATCTGAACATATGTATTTTTCTGAAGTAACTAGCACTGAAAAGTGGAAACACTGGATTAAGTTGTTGAAACACTAGAAAGTGAGGTTTAGCTTTCATTTTATTTAAAAAAAATGCAGGGTTTGTATTTGAAGAAATCTGGGGTTAATAAATAGGGGGTGCTTTAAATGGGAAGTTGTTTGCACATTGCGCACCCCTCACATTCTTAATTCATAAATATAAGACATCAAGAATTCTACAGATATTCCTTGGTTGTCTTGAGATGGTATAACTGCTGAAGTTTTACTGTAAAATCAAGCGTTATCAGATGTTTATCTATTACCTGTTATCTTTGTAATAATTCTTTGGTGCTATCTGTGGGCTTACAGAATGCAGAATTTTAGTGTGTTCTGTGTTAGGCACCAATGTTGTCAACAGTCATCATTACCAGTGCCCAAGTGTATCAGACAGCAGTGTTGAAATGTTACAGATTAAGAAATCTTCTTTTAAAAGCTGCAAATAAGTTTGGGGTTTCGTTATTGTTTGTGGTTGTGTTGGGTTCTACCATGTCCACACCCCTCCCCAGACAGTTGCTCTATAGAGTGGAAAATATTACACAGAAGAGGTATTTTTAAGTCAATTTTTTTTCAACTGTGGAACTTTCTCTTCTTTTTTTTTATTTTCCCTATTTTTTTTCCTGGAATGTAAAAAGTAGTTCTAATGGGATATGGGGAAAAGGTAGTTGGCAACAAAAATACAATGTCAGGTTTGGTTGCTTCAATGCTCTTGCAATATAGTTACTACAGATTACATAAAAATGGTTTATTTTATTAGCTTCCAAATAATGTATATATAGATTTGTTAATGGCTTACAAGTCAAGCTTACTCTCTTTGCTTTTTAAAAAATAGTTATAGGCATGTTGTATTTGCCTTGTGTAAATTATAAAAGGCTATTTATTAAGTTTTCTGATAACTAATCTATTTATTAACCTGT
This sequence comes from Orthonyx spaldingii, assembly GCA_013397795.1. Classification (NCBI taxonomy): domain Eukaryota; kingdom Metazoa; phylum Chordata; class Aves; order Passeriformes; family Orthonychidae; genus Orthonyx; species Orthonyx spaldingii. Next base: position 949,364 of record VZTJ01000579.1, on the reverse strand, counting down.
ATTGTTTTAAAATAAATGATTTATTTCTAGCTCAATGCTTGTTTTGTGAATCATCTTTATCAAATGGGGTGGGGGGGAAATCAAGTTTCCCACACACTTAACTGCTTTACAGGCTAATTCCAATTCATAAGCCCAAACTATTTCCATTACCCTTTCATAAAATAGCAGCAGCTTTTTAATCGGAATAGCAGGTTCTTGCATGGGTACAGATCAGTTGGCCCCCAAAGGGCTCAGTTGTCCTATACTGGTATCTACCAGCAGGCTGTAGTCTTAATGTCTTCATTGGACTGAATTTTGTTCACAGGTAGAATGAAGACTTCTCTGGCAAAAATGTTTGCTGGGGCTTGAATGACTTCAAACTGTGTCTTCGGGGCTAACATGTGCTCTTTTCCTGCATTGCTGTACATTAGTTACTTGCTAGAGCTTTTACTTCAAGATTTACTGCTCCAAGTTGGGTGTGCATCGAGTGACAACAGCTGTAAAGAAGTCTGTGTTACCAGTCTTAATTTACTGTCTGTCATAATAGCTCTCTGTAGCTACAAGGAATCACTTGGAAAATTACAGTGACTGCCCATCTCATCCTTCATCTGAAATTCCTAGCCCTCATATCAGGTACTGGCAAATACATAACTTAGTGTGTGTTTGTGTGTGTGTGTGTTAGATTGGTGGTTTTTTAATGGTGTGATTTATGATTAAGAACTATTTCATTCTGTGCATTGGTGTTTTAGGGGATGCATCGATATTATTGCCAGTCAAAAGTCAAAACTATCTTTAAACAAGGAAACTCCTCAACAATATTAAATGTATGCAGTGGAAAAGATGGGTTATGGATTTTTTACTGCAATTTTATTTTGAAAAGCATTGATGATATTAATGCAATGTACAAAGATAGACCAGAAAACTAGAAAGCCTTTCACTTCTGCATGCAGCATCTCTGATTTTCAAGTAGGTAGGATACGAAGTCTGTATGTTGTTAGCAAGAAAATTCAGCTATCTATTCTTGTCTTGTGCATCTCAGGAGCTAGGCCTCTAAGGCAGCAGCATTGTGGTAAAGGCAAATTTATACCACTGGTATTGTTGAAAGCCTGGGACATACTCAATCCTAAGCATACTTATCTCAGCAACACAGTTCATATATTTATCTCAGCAACGCAGTTCATATGGGAAGAGTGTTAAAGACAAAAATCTCATTGTGTAAAAAAAAAAAAAAAAAAGTCCTGTTGATTTTTGTAAGGTTTATTCTACAAATTTAAGTCTTAAGCAGAATCCCTTAAGTTCTTTGTATGTGACACTGTAGATGTCATACAAGTAGACTCACAGACATGGTTTCTTTGTCCTGCTCAGCTGTCTTCATGAAACACTGCAGGGAAGTGGTCACCAGAGACCCTGTTAGAGCTTTCTGAGGTTGTACAGGTGTATTTTTGCTCTTTGCCCATTTAAACTTTACAAGATGTTTATACACATAGTACATACTAAGCCCTGAAAAATTCTGTCCATAGCCATGCAAAAGTACTTAACACTGACCTCTCTCATGAAATTCCTTGGGCACAGAGATGGTTTGCGCAGCTGAGTTGCCCTATGAGAACGGGCTAAATTAGGCAGGTCACCACCATTTTCATGCTTGGAGTTCTTGCCAGATACTCAGCAAATGTGCCTGAAATACTGTGCTGTTGTATGTATGCTGGGATGGTTTGAGTATTTTCTGTTACTGAGCACAACCTTTGGCTTTGAAGTAAATATTTAATGTGCCAAATTTTGTGCCAAATTGAAAGCACCTGAATTCCTACTTTGTGTGAACAGATGTATGTATGTTAAAGCAGAACTAGCAGTTGAAGAAACACAAGGAAGGGGATTAATAGAACGACTGAAGTGCCACAAGGGTCTAAAATGCTTAGAGCAGTCTGGTTAATATTTTCAGCTATTTACTCATTATTGTCTTAGCTTGGTTGAGAGGTGTTTTTGAAGGGAGGAGAGCAAAGGGAGACAAGAGTGGAAAAGGAAGACTAAATTGACTTGCTTCAGACATTACTCTTGTTTGACTCAGGAATATGTACATATAAACATTATCAGCATTTGGCATGATCACAGGCACATGAATTGCTTCAGCCCCTTTAGACTTTGAACCTAGCTATCAGTACTTAGATGCTTCTGTTTATACTGTACTGATTTAGGTGGTACAGGTGTTAATTTTTTAATCCATTTGAGAAACCATTTTCACCAGCTGTTAACTTTTTCAAAGACTTCACAGTTTTTGGTATCTTGTAAAACACAAAAAAGCCAGTGTCCTACTGTGTCATTACTTAGGTAAATTGCTTAGTGGCTTTTATATATTAAAATATATTTTTATATACACACGCACACACATAAAACTATTCTGTAAGTGCAAAGTTCATGTCAAGAATACTAGATTAATTTTATATTGTGGAATGGAATGTTGCCTTAGAGAATAAAATAGGCCTAACATTTATCCATGTGCTTAGAGTGGTGTAGAAATTTAATTTTTGTGACAGAGTGAGGGACCATTTTTAATGAGATAGAGCAGGTAACAAGGTGAGGAGTGGCTTTGTCATAAGTATCCTGCAAGGGAAAGCCAAGATTGGCTTTGTTTCCAGGTCTTTCCAGGTGTAGCAAAAATGAAGCAGCTGCTTGTGCAGACCAGGATAATGTCAACACAAATCCTGAAAAGTCTAAAAAATAGGAACTGCTGTCACTAAGGGATGTGACAAAACTGTCTTGTGTTTAAAGAGGCAGAGCTGCATCTCCCGTATGGAACTACCACAGGTATTTTGGCAGTGTTGGTTGTTCAGACAATGTTACAAGGCAGCTGTGTAAAGCACACACAGTCCTGAAGAAACCAAAGAACCCTCTGAGCCTGAGCTTGTTATGACTGTTCCAAAGACTCCCTGCTGTGTGCCGAGGACAAATATTTGCCTAACTGAATTTATCCATTTACTTAGTATGAGATTAAAGCAGTTTGGATTGTAAAGCACGTGCTGAGATTGGGTGACCTGGATTAAATCAATTCATTAACGATTCCCTTTACCTGGCCCAGTAAAATGTCCCTCTCCCTTACTGCAAACAGCTTGCGTTTATTTCAGCCTGCAAAAGAGAAGGCTTTGGGATGACCTAATTGCAGCCTTCCAGTACCTGAAGGGAACTTACAGGAAAGATGGGGCAAGACTATTTATGTAGTGACAGGGCAAGAGGGACTGGTATCAAAGTGACAGAGGGTATGTTTTAGATTAGATATTAGGGGAAATCCCGTACTGTGAGCGGGATGAGGAGCTGAAACTGGTTGCCCAGAGAAGTTGTGGATGTCTCATCCCTGGAAGTGTTCAAGGCCAGGCTGGATGGGGCTTTGAGCGAGCTGGTCTAGTCGAAGGTGTCCCTGACCACGGCAGGGTGGGTTGAAACTGGATGATCTTCAAGGCCCCCCTCCGACCCAAGCCACTCTGTGATTGTGCGGTTTTCTGTGAGTGTAAAATCTGCGCAGCGCGGCTGCTGGCAGGGGCGCCTGCCCGGGGCGGGTCGCGGGAATGACCTGCACCGGCTGCATGGCGGCCGCAGCGGGGTTCGCCAGCCGGAGCCTAGGTAAGGCTTAGGTAAGGCACAGCTCAGCCCGTGAGCCTGCCCCGTCCGGGGCATGCCGCCGGCCCGGGGGCGGGCGGGGCTGCGGGAAGGGGACTGTGACCCGCGGCGGGCGGGGCTCGGGACCGGGCCGCGCCCCTTCCGGCGGCCGCCGCCGGAACCGCGGAGGGGAGGGGGTGGACGGGCCCGGGACACCGCCTCGCCTTGAGCTGCCGCTGCCGGTCCCTCCCGTCCCGTCCCCTCATGGCGCTGGAGCGCACGGGCACCGGCCCCTCCCGCCGCCCGCTCCGGCCTCCCCCGCCCCCGTCTC
>VZTJ01000579.1:906724-945296 GCA_013397795.1 Orthonyx spaldingii | reverse complement strand
GGACTCCTTCCCCGCGGAGCCCTCGGCCCAAGGCCCTCGGCGCTGGGCGCTGCGGGTGAGGAGCGAGCGGGCCGGGGGGCGCTGGGCGCGGGGCTCCGGGCCTTCAGTCTGGCTGTACAAGCCGAAGGGTGGTTTCTCCGTAGTAAGAAACTTGTGGTGGTTTGGTCTGAGAAGGCCGAGATTAAAAGCTCCAGATCGGGCTGTGTGTTGGGTTCTCCCACGGGGCAGAAGTGCCCAGTACAGTGCGCTGGGTCTGCCTGTGCTCCGGAGCCGCCGTGCCTGGTATTATTGGAGTGTGCGTGTGGTTCACCAGGGAGCTAAACCGGTTCGTCTTCGGCTTGGTCCAGGGCTGGGCTACCCCAGGTTGTGCAGCCTGGTTCCAGAGCACCTTCAGCAGAACTTCAGAGCCCAGGTGCATCTTTTTGACGTGGAAAAAGTAATCTTAGCTTTGAACTGTAGTTCATTGTAGACTTAAGATGTGCAGTGGAGGTTTAGGTTGGACATTAGGAGGAATCTATTCACAGACAGGGTGATGAGATATTGGAATGGGCTGACCTGGGAAGTACCTGGTGGAGTCACTGTCCCCGGAGGTGTTTAAGAAAAGGCTGGACGTGGCACTCAGTGCCATGGTCTGTTGACACGGTGGTGGTTGGGTCATAGGTGGGACTTGATCTCACATCTCTTCTAGCTTAGTTTATTCTGTGATTCAGAGTGAAGATTTTTGTTCATTCATAATCTGTGAAGATGTTACCTGGCTCTAACTCTTTTGTCCCTGGTTTTTTTCCCCAGTCTTTTTCAAGCAGTCAACTTTCTCTATTTCACTACAATGTCTTTAACATTGTTTGTAATGAAAACATGTTAAATGTAAGTCATTGTGATTCTATCTTAATGCTTTTGATGTACCTCCTTGTATACAGTTAGGGGTTTTTCCTCTGGAAGATAACAGCTTCATTGATAGAAAATTATTTCATAAGTTTTCGTAAGAATCATTGTATCTAGAATTCAGTGTCACACTAGTTCTGCTTTTGTTAAAGTAGTTAATTCTCATGATAAAATCCTGGCAGAAAGAAAGCCAGTTATAACACGTTATCAGTCATGTCAAAGGAGTAGCAGTGACAAATGTCTAGATTGGACTTTAGTGTCCTGAATCATCTTAAATTTGAAACTGCCTATATTAAATACTAAAGGTGGCGCTTCAGTGACCCTGTGCTGGTTACTCCTCCCACGAGAGTGGAACTCATGTGCTAGGTACAGCAAAGATAAGGCAAGTCTTATCTTGAGTCTATTTTGATAGTTTTCCATGAAAACAGTCAAGGCAGTATCAACTGTAAAACACTGTCTGTAGTTTGTATTCACTTAATGAATACTGCTGTTTTAGTGAAGATACTTTTTAGCTTATGTGAAAATGCTTTAATTAAAGGTCATTTTTAATAGAATAACTACAAATAGCACATGCAAAGAATAGGTTTTTAATGTGGCATTTTTGTTTCCTCCTAGATTCATAAAATGGAGTGTTTGTTGCTTTTGCTTTATAAACAGAAATCTCTGTAAAGAATTAATTTCCCCCCTAGTTTATCTAAACCTTTTAAAATATGCTACTTTAGGATGGTTAAGGTACATTTTGCTTTCTGAGCACATGATAGTGCCTCTAACATTATATATATGCATATATATAACATAAACAAATAGTGTTTGGGCAGTCTTTTATTCTGACAGAGCTGAAAAACTGTATCCTGGGGGAGATGTGTAGTGTGAAATGGAACGTATTGTTTCCAGAAAAGTGTATGTAGAATCTGTGCACTGTGCGCATCCATCTTGGCCTTTTAAAGGTCCACGTGACTGAGTTTTGAACTCTTTTATCCTAATGCTCTGTTGTATCTGTCCTTAATGTTCTCTCTATTACCTGCATTTAAAAGATATGTTTGTGAGTGGATGGAACATGACTGAGGAAGACTTGTATTTAATAATTAGGTATATTTGGGGGATTTTAGTAATCTTACTGAGAGTATTTCTCTGTTCATGCTCCCCACTGCACCAGAGTTCTGTATATCCACAGGAGGGCTGTGATGGTGATGAAGGGGGTAGAGTGGAAGCTGTATGAGGAGCAGCTGAGGGCACTTGGTCTCTTCAGCCTGGAGAAGAGGAGACTGAGGGGAGACCTCATCGTGGTCTACAGCTTCCTCATGAGGGAAAGCAGAGGGCCAGGCACTGATCTCTTCTCTCTGGTGACCAGTGACAGGACCCAAGGAATGGCTTGAAACTGTGGCCAGTTTAGAGGGAATGTTTAGATTGGGTATTAGGAAAATGTTCCTCACCCAGAGGGTACTTGGGCACTGGAACAGACTCCCCAGGAAAGTGGTCACAGCACCAGCCTGACAGAGTTCAAACCTTTGTGTGTTCAGCACATGATTGGGGCTGGCCAGGAGCTGGACTTGATGATTGTTGTGGGTTCCTTGCAACTCAGCTTATTCTATGATTCTACATAAACATCCTCTGAAAACTCACTATACCAAAGCCAATAATTAAAACTTGATATTAGTTATCTTGCAATAAAAGTGCCTTAGCACTTCAGTTACAGAACGAAACTGAAAAGATTAGGATAGTATTTCAGTTCACCTTTAATATGGTACCTTCTAGAGAATAACTTAGATCACAGGTTGGTTTCTTTGATTTGTGAAGTGAAACACAAAGGGGCGAAGGCTTCAGGCAAGCTTTATCTATGGAAGATCAAATCTAAAATCACACTGATTTGTTATTCAAGCATTTTAAAAACAAAAATCCTCTTCCTTTTTAAAGCATAGATGGACATTATAAAGTCTTGTGTGTCATGCATGAAAATGAAATCAGCTTGAAATAAGGGACACAATTATTTTGCCAAATTCTTAACATGCCAATTAATGTTATTTTTAACTTCTGTTTTAGAAACGTAACTTTGAAATACTTAAGAAGTGAATGCCTCTGGATTTTGGAACAAAATTGGTATGTATAATGAGCCTTCTAAAGGCCCATCACTGAACATTTGGATTTCTGTTTTGTTAAGGAATGTTTGTTTCATGTAGTTTTATGCTTGTGGAAAGGAAGAAGGGAACACATAGTAGCTAACATGACACATAATAGTCAATGTGTATTTGTTACAGCAACTTGTTGATTCAATCCTCTTTTCTTCCATGACAAGCTTTATGGCTAGAATGGCATTAAATAGGTGCTTAATTCCAATGTTAGAAACATAAAACGTCTCATGGAGTTCTTGTAAATAAGCAGAATTGATAGTAAAATACCCACAGAACAGTTCAACAGATGTGGAATGGCTGTACCTAGAGTATTATTGTCTTACCAAAGCAGGCTTTTCTTTAAAAATCTTGTCATGTCTGAATCTTTGGCTGTTTAATGTTATTGATCTGGCTCAAAAGACAAAGAAATAATCAATGGCATTGGCAGGGAAGGATTGCCTGTGTGTAACCTTGGTTGAATGTTTTCAGGAAACATTGCTGAAAAAAGAGATTTTTTAATAGGAGTAAATGGAAGATACTACACCCAGGCAGGAATAATTTGCTATACAAGTGCAGGAGGTTATACTGATAGAGAAGTTGAAAATGAGTCAACAGTAGGTGACTGCAGAAAAAGGACTAAGAAAAGCACCTGGTTTGGATGTTGAAAAAGAAATACAGTCCACCACTGTATTGCAGAAGTGATAATAACTCAAGCTAAAGTACTGTATGCAGTTCTGGAAATTGCACTTAAAAAAGGCTACTGGGAAAGGACCCAGAGGGTTGCACAGCAGGAGGTGGCAAGCACCTGACCTGCAGAGTAATGTTAATAGGTGGATGCAAAGACAAAGGGATTTGTATCTTTTTCCAGTCTAGAGTGCACAAACGCAATGGGATTTGGTAGTGAAAGGGCAGATGATTAGATAATGAGAGTTCCTAATGGCATCAAAGCATGGCTGCCATGTTTGTGAAGTTTCCTTTGCAAGTATTTTGTGAGAGAAGCTTGGCTGAATTATCTGTAATGAGGAGCAGCAGTGAATTATGTAGTACATAGCAAAGGGTTGAAGTAAATGGCCTGTTAAGGTCATTTGTTTTGCTTAATGGCATCATCCTGTTCATAGTTGAAAAGAGCAAGCTTTAGGTAAGATTCTTGAATTTAAATAATTTAGCATCTATTTAGATTACTTCTTGTAAGTCTTTTAAGACTGTCTACTGAACTCTAGAGGGTTTGTGGCCAAGTAAGCAAAGTTGGAACAATGCACCATGTCTGCCTTTCCCAGCTCTAATGATTGCTTCCATACAATGTACAGCTTGTGTAAGTGATGCTAATTTTCTTTGGCTGGTAACTCCCACATTCTTACTTATGCTGATTTGCTTTTAAATGTAAAATATTACTTCATCTCATTACACCACTTTTAGTGTTTCTGACTATTTAGAGAGCTCACTTGCTACAATAAATGTAACATCTTTTGAACACTGTGCGCTGCTTTTGACAGAAAAAGACTTCTGAGCAAAATAGCAAAGAAGCGTTATCCTGTGTTTTAGACCAGAGAGTCTGTATCTTGCTAGCATTTGTGATACTTCTTGGTTACATCTTGAAAATAAGCAAAAAAAACTTTGTGGCTAATCTGGACTTGCTTATCTCCCACAGTTTGTTTTTTTTTTCTCCTTCTGAGTTTCTCCATCTCTCCCTGCCTGATGGGCTTCAAACCCAGTTCCCTGTGTGGTCACTGCATTGTTGCACACTGAGAGTTATGGCACCAGCAGATCCACAGGCAGTTCATTAATGAGTGGCTCTTGAAGGCATGGTAGATGTTGTAGCTTTGGTGAATAGGAGAGTCTCAGCCCTTCGTTGCATCTCTGAAATCAGAGCAGGAAACTAGTACTCTACCATGACACCGCTGATCTTGAGTGGATGAAGTGTTCTATGTGTTAAAATCAGCTGTGAACTTGATTAAAGAACCTTTGCAGAACTACACGACTGCCAGCTTTATTTAACTCCTACATTTTCTGGCTTCTCTCGGTTTATAACCTAGTAGTGGCCCTGGCTGCTGAAATGCAACAGCTTTGGCACGTCCCAAGGCAGAAACATGAGAGGCGTATTTATTTCAGAAACTGCTCGTTTCACAGCATTCTCTTTTCTCATGCCCATAGATAATTTTTCTTGATTATATTTATGAAGATGCATTAGTTCTTCTTTTATTTAAGTCTTAGGGTTAGCATTAAAGTCCTGATTTCCTGAAGTGTAAAACTTCAAGTGCCTGGTACTGCTTTGACCTTGCACGTGTCAGTTCCACATATGCAAATTGTATCTGTGCTGTATGCAGAGGGAACCAGATCTCTTCAGAGAGAAGCTGGGTTCACCATGAGTGTGTGACATTTGTCTGCAACTGTAGACATCTGAATAAACCTTAGGTGGAAATAAGGCAGTCCAGCCCAAGCAGAAATGGGACTGGCCATGTCTATGAGGACAAATAAACTTAATGGGAAGAGCTAGCAGTAATTTATCTGAATTTATGTAATTTAAGTGGTTGAGATTTGAGTTGTTTGCAAGGTAACAAAGTGGTTGACAGGGCACTTCCATGTATTTGGGACATGGGGGAAAGTAGAACTACTACTTTTGAAGTGTAGCATGCTTTCCAATCTAAATTCATAAAATTACCTGTCACCACACAAGTTTCCTTATTCTTCTGCAATGAAATTCTTCCTCTGCTGCAAAGAAAAGCAGCCTGTACTTCTCTCCTGTTTCTGCAATGCAGTGGGTGGAAGGTGTCAGGATGGGACGAACTGATGCTCTTTTCCTCTGTCAATGTAGGTGCAGGTATGCAATCTAGGGAGAGAAGAAAAGGAAAAAAAATGTGGCTTTGCCAATACGGAGAGTTCTCTTTTAGTAAAAAGCTAGACTAATAAAAATAATCCCATTAGTAATCTAATTAATGTAGCAACTGTTGGAAAAACCTGTAAAATGTAAAGCTTAGCAAAACCATCCCCTCCTCCCTGAGGTGATGCTACACCACTGTCACATTTTGCACCAGCTGGAGTTGGAAGAACATTCTTAACTCGATTACCTGAACAGAGTGCCTTACACCTGCTAGAACAGATGGTAGAGAGAACAGTCACAAAAGTCTTATGTCTTTTCCTTGCATTAAAAACTTCTTCAAGGGACTGAAAGTCTTGTTTGAATTCAAAACCAGGATGGTATTTTATGCAGTTGGTGAGGTGGCTGGGTTTGGTCTGTCTCACACACTGATGATCTGTCTTTCTTGATTTTGATAGGTGGTTTTGTATGATGCAAGAATGTAGTTTATTTTTAAAAGTGTCTAGAAAGTGAAAGCACTCTCTTGTAGATCATTTACTTAGTTTCTCCTACAAAATAAGACACTAAAAATTACTATGCAAGGATTAAGGGAAGAGGATTTGAGAATTTTGAACTGTGGCTTTTGCAGCATTTTGAGCAAAATGCTCAAACTATGTTGAGTGCTTATTATTTTCCTCTACTTTTTCACAGCCTAACTGGATGCAAGTAAGAGGATCTGTGTTCAGTTTTAATGCTAACCTATCAGTAGCTCTCTGCTGGGTTTTCCTAGAGGTATAACAGATTAATCAAAGTTGAAAGCACAAAAGTACAGGGAGAAGTAATACTGAAAGAAAGCAGATTTTGAAGAAACAGGTGCTTCATACAAGTATGGGAAACTCTGTAAAACAAAACAACAAGCAAAGGCCTTATTTCTTGCCAGATTTTCCTGTTAGAGTAATTGCACATGCATGCGTGTGATGTTTGTTATGAAGATGGCTGTATGATTAAACATCCTTCTAATATTCTCTTTCATTTTTCTAGGGAGTTTGTATGGAAGAAATGCTGCATCTTTACTCAAACTCTATTACAAACTGATTTCAATGTAAGTAATTTTTTGATCAGTATCATCAGTTACGTGGTGTGCCAGAGACAGATCTGTGTATTCAATGAAAAGAAAAATAAATTTCCCTATAGTTTCTCAAAGAATGTTTATTTGTTTGGGTTTCAGTTTTTATATGCCAGGTCAGAAACCCTTCCTTCTCTGTGTTCAAACGTGTTAGTTACTCATCTTTGGTGCAAGCTTACACATGCTTCAGAGATTGTCTTTTTTTTTAACTACTCTTAACAGAGGCTGTTTACAGGACAACTAGTCACGCGAGCTGTTGACGATTTTCCTATACAGCATGTATTTCTACCAGCTTAATTCTAATGTCTTTATTTTGCTCACATTTCAGTGTTACATCATTTTTTGTTGAGTAACACCGAAGTTCTACTCCTCGTTGATCAATGTGACAGTGTTCAGTAGTTTACGAGATGAGCCAAACTCGTGGGAGGTATGACTTCTGTATTGGTCTGGTGCTGGCTATGAGTTCCAGCATTTTCATTGGAGGAAGTTTCATCCTGAAAAAGAAAGGTCTTCTCCGGTTAGCCAGGAAAGGCTCCATGAGAGCAGGTAAATACATACATCTTTTAATAAATTGCTGATGTTTTGATTTTGCTGTTTAACAGAAGACTACATCTGTTTATTAGTTCATTAAACCAATGATCTTTTTTGGGGTTTTGTTACATGTATATGAAACCTAAAACATGGAGCTGGTGTGGTTTTTCTCTGGTGTCAGACACCCTTAACTCTGTGTGTGACACATGCTATTTAATGCATATGTAATGCCCTCTGGGGCACTTGTCAAAGGATTCCTTTGTATGTCAGTTAAGTTTGAATTGTACTTGCAAATTGAACTTGGAAGCAGCACTCTTAACTACATCTGTGCTCCTGAATGAGTGAATTTAAGAGAGTGTTAACTGTGTTTGGGTGTCAGGAGATTGTTTTAGAAAACTAAAAATCACGTGTAGTAATTGAGTGTGATGAGTAGTGTCCCTCAAGGGTTCATGCTGGAAGCAATTAGTATTATTAAATGTCTTCATCAGTGCTACAGACAGTGGGATTGATTGAGTGTGCTGGCAGCAGGTTTGTGGGCCTGTAGTGACAGGACAAGGGGCAATGGTTTTAAATTGAAAAAAGATAGATTTAGGCAGGATAGTTGCAGCATCCTCAGATGATTCAGAAGATTGACTCTGCATATTTTTATTCAGTACCTGTAATCTTTGCTTCTAAAAGATGGTTGATCTTGTGATACATAATTCATGCGCTCTGGTTTGGAATGAGAGAATGTGATGTTTGCACATGTAATCAACCACGTATCTACCATGCACAATCTCCACAGAGTATCAGTCTTGGTAAGAGACACATAACTTAGCTTTTTATGTCATTTCAGTGATTTGAAAGAACTGTTTCTCAGGGTAATGCAGATATGATCATCAGTGCCATTTCTAATACAAAAGAAATAAAACGACTGGTTCTCAAAGTAGACTGTAGGAGGCACAAGTACAGCAGAAATCGAAGATGCTTTGATTTCAACCCCTCTACCTAGAAAGCCTAGGTATCAAAAGGTTGCTCATGTTTTTAAGGGCATGGGTTGCAAAAATTATTCTATGTCGTGGCAGTGTCATTAGTGACAGGGTGTCGTTTTTAGTGGAATAGCCAACATTCTTTCAATTTTAGGTCAAGGTGGTCATGCATACCTTAAGGAATGGCTGTGGTGGGCTGGACTTCTTTCAAGTAAGTATCAAAAATTATTTATCTAATTGTCAAAAACACAATCTGCATTATATAATTTTAATAACTAACTATGCCGCAGATGGCAGCATGGTTACAAAAAAGGGAACGAGATTGGGATTCTGCAATACATGGTAATGTTATTTGGTGATTTGATGGATGCAGTTCTAATGATTTTTCTCTAACTTCTCTCACACCAGAAGTTCTTCCTTTAATGTAACTGCCCTTTTTGTGCAGTGGAACAGCAGAGCGTGGTTTTGCATGTCTTTACTACCATATGCATTCAGGTTTCTGTCTTAGCAGAGAACTGCTTAGATATATAGGATTTCTTAAAGGGAAGCATATTTTGGGGTTATGCCTGAATTTTCTGAATTTTTTTCATTGCTTGATTTCTCAATTTACTGGCTGTATTCAGATAACTATGGCTTAACGTACGTGCTGTGCTGTATTCTGCTATTGCAGATTTCTCCATGCAGAAGTTCATGAGTCCAGCTGGCAGGCTGGGGAGCTACAACACAGACACTAAAATAAAACACCTTCTGATTTGGTAGAATTAATTCTAATACCTGTTGTAGTTTCACAGCCTGTTTATAAAATTCTATAGTGGAGCAGAGGGGGGGGTGTGTTCTGCTAGTACTGTTAGCTGAACGCTGTCATTAGAATTTTCCATTGTCCCCTTGCTGCATGTTTGTGTCTACATGAACTCTTGCCCTGGATCAGAGGTTTGTTGCATGAGACAGCCTAATTTTAATCCCTGTTCCTCTGCAGTGGGAGCTGGCGAAGTAGCGAACTTTGCTGCCTATGCTTTTGCACCAGCTACGTTGGTGACTCCTCTAGGAGCTCTCAGTGTTCTTGTAAGGTAAGAAACCCTAACAGAAAGCAGTGTGACTTGAGAGAGAAAAGTATAACATTTATTTAGAAATATGTCACTGAACTATGCTGTAATAAATGGGGTTTGTTCTTCACAGGAAATGGAGTGTATATAAACATCAGGCGTAACTTTTAAGTTTCTCCACATATGTAGTGGCTATGATATAAAAGGATTCTAGCAGTGTGTCTACGTGTCCATCTCTGAAAAGCTATTGTCTTCTGCATTGCAAAAACATGGTGATTACAACAGAGCAGTATTTTCATTCCTGAGTAAAGATTTTTGTCTTTATAAAATTACTTCTGCAAGTTCTTAGATACAGCATTTTTTTGGCAGGCAGCATAAAAAAGGGGTTATGGGCAGAGATGTCAAATATTAACAGGTAGTTCTATCCATAGCAAGTACCTTAAGATAGAAAATAGCTATTTTTAAGGTGCACATTTTGTATGCAAGTGACCTATACAGTCAAAACAACTCAATGAGCAAATGAATACTGCTAATACCATGTTTGTTGGTGCCTTTTTTGTTTCCTAGTGCCATTTTGTCATCCTTCTTTTTAAATGAAAAACTTAATTTACATGGAAAAATAGGGTGTTTGTTAAGTATACTGGGATCAACTGTGATGGTAATTCATGCTCCACAAGAGGAAGAAGTAGAAACTTTGGATGAAATGTCCCACAAACTAGGTGATCCAGGTAAGAAAAATGCTGCCTTGATATGTACACAGCTCATCATTTCTTCATTATTTAGTTTCATTACTGCTGCTCTCAAGCTCTGGAAAGATGACCTGTGTCTGCTGCATGTAAACATGTTGGCCAATGAAGTAGAGATTTGAATTCTGTAACATAATTCCATAGGGAACCTTGCATGATGCCAATGAACCTGTCTGGCCTTGAATAAAGAGCCTTGATGGCAACCACCGAGGTGACTGTTTAAACAAATGCAACAGCACAGGTGGATAAACAAAACTTTGATTGAAGTGTGTCATCTCCAAGCCCAACTCTGAGCTGTCCTTAAAATGAAAATGCAGATGTTGTGTCTGCTGAGAAGTAAAATCCTAGAGATGAGCTGCTATGCCTACGTGGAAGATGAGGCACTCACAAATGCACATCTGCAAAATACTGATTATACAAAGGCAATTCCCATCTTAAACATGAGGAAATAGCGAGCACAGAGATTAAAAAGCTGTTCTTAAGAAATGACCTGATCATTGAAAACCTGCTGATGAATACAGCCACCTGCCAAAACGCATCTCCTAAAAAAACTCAGTTCAGACTCAAACCCATGTCCACTGGCATCTAAACCTCAGTGAGTCTGTGTGTAAGGCAGTTTAGCAATCTAATCCTGTAGTCATCTTGCTAATAGATTGGTAAAGGTAATACAACATGCCTGAGGTACATTGTTTTGACTAGCTCACTCTAACATCATCTAAACTGTCATGTTGGAGGAGTAATGAGAAACATCCTGAACTCCTCTGTTTAAGCTGAGTTGGCCACATTGTTAATAAGTGTTTTCCCTGCACCCCTAAGATAAATCCCCCTGCTTCTGATAAATAGAGTCCATAAGGAACAAGTGTGTCCTTGAGTGTCTAACACTAAAGTCTAACAAGATTTTTTTTTCCCCAACCACAGGTTTTGTGGTCTTTGCAACGCTCGTTGTCATTGTGTCTTTAATTCTGATCTGTGTGGTGGGACCTCGCCATGGACAGACCAACATTCTCGTGTACATAACAATTTGCTCTGTAATTGGAGCCTTATCAGTCTCCTGTGTAAAAGGTCTGGGCATCGCTATAAAGGAACTTTTTGCAGGAAAACCAGTGCTGAAACATCCCTTGTCTTGGATTCTGCTGCTAAGCCTTACTGTCTGTGTGAGCACACAGATCAACTATTTAAACAGGGCTCTGGATATCTTCAACACTTCAATAGTGACTCCAATATATTATGTAATCTTTACAACATCTGTTTTAACTTGTTCTGCCATCCTTTTCAAGGAATGGCAGCACATGGCGGCTGATGACATTATCGGCACCTTCAGTGGCTTCCTGACTATTATTGTGGGGATCTTTTTATTGCATGCCTTCAAAGATGTTAACTTCACCCTAGCAAACCTGCCCCTCTCCCTGCGCAAGGATGACAGAGCAGCAAATGGCACTTTGCTGAGCACATATGACAGCTTTAATGACGATGAAGAAAGTTCTGCCTGCCTAGGTGAAATGCAATCCACTGAGAGTCTCTCAGCCAGGAGAAATGGAAGTCTGTCAGCCTTCTGAAAATATCTATGTGTTACGTAAGAAAAGAACAATTCTGTAACCCTGGAAATTTTTTTTCTGCTGTGAAATGTCTGAGCTTGTCTGGAAATTCATGTACTTTTTAACAGTATGTGTAGACAATCGTTGATTTTTGAGTTCGATTAGTTTGGATAAAGAACACTGAAATGGTTTTTATTTGCCTTATTTTTACTTTTAAAAGTACTAAAATGACCTCAGACCACAATTGGTTTTGTTGCTTAAGTTATGTGTAAATACTTTCATTTCATTCTTCTGTTTTTAAGATGTATTGCACTAATTACAGTTTTATCAAAAATAAATGGCTTTATTTCTGCATTGGTGGTAAAAAGGTTGCAGCGAACCTGGATCCTTTGTACTTGTGCCCTGACTGACCATGGAGTGACTGTAACCATAATGAAACAGGAGCTGCAGCAACTACTCATGTCCTAGTTTGTGAAAGAGTAAAGGGGAAGCTACAACCAAGCACAACTGATCCTTTGAAAATGCTGGTTAGATAAAGCTGTAGGCAAAACTTACTGGATTTGAATAAAAAAAACCCCAGCTTTACCAAATCAGAGTAACTGGCTGGCAGAAACAAGAAGACAGGAGCTTCGGCTCTGCTTGGATAGGTGAGGTGGTAGCTCCTGCCATGACAATTTATGCAGAAGGCAGGATCTGAGTCATTACTGGTAACCGAAGAAGCTGTTTCCTCTTCTGTAAAAGAGGTCAGGTTGTGTCTGTGCTGCACCACACTGCCCTGGCTCTGCAGACCTGTTCTGTGTTCCTGATGTTACAGCTTGAACTCACAGAATTACTGTTTTGTTGGCAGCAACACGGGCACTGGCTGCAACACTGAGTTTTTCCAAAAGAGCCAAAAAATGAAACATTAATGTCATTGCTTTAAAAAAAAAGTGGGGGATGAGGCAGGTAAGTGGTAATTTAATTTTGTAAAGGCAGAAAATAAAAGGGAAAAAGGTTTTATAGGAACATTTTCTGTCATGCATATGAAAGTTGGAAATACTTGGGACAGAGACTAATAATTACTGGTGGATGTTGACAGGTTTAGTGCTTAGTGTTTAAGAGAAGTGAAGATTTTTCCTAGGACAGGAAAAACCCCCAAGTTACCACCTGTGAAACAAAATTCTGCTGCCTTCCTTTGGTATGTATCATAACATACAGGAGGGGCAAAAGTGTCAAACAAGAAAAGGGTTCTTTAAATTCTGGCTGAAGAACAGGATCTGAGTTTCCACCTAATCGAAAGGGACATCACGTCCGCAGTGCTCAGTCAGGGGAAAAAATCCCTCCAAGCACTTAGCAAAAACCAGCACAGAACCAGGGAAGACACCAAACAGCTGAGGAATTGCTGAAGGTGGGGCTGCCTGTTCTAGCACCACAGCCCCAGCCTACCCTCAGAGCAGGTTATCATTCCACACAGTACGGTCTGCTGTTTTCTGACCTGATGGACACTTTGGCCTTCAGACCCAGGTTTTGATAAGAACTAAAAAATGAAAAAGTTACACCTACTGTGCACCTTGCTGCATTTTTCCTTTTAGGTAGGAAAGGTTATACGAGGCAAAGAATATTTAGCTCCTATCAAGTCTATAATCCTGTTGAAAAAAAAAATTAATCTACATTTTAAAAATGGGAAACAAACATCTCCTAGGACCAATGTCTGAATTGTCTTGAACTTTTTTCCCCTCAGTGATCATAAAGTATGTATTTAAGCTAGTAGTTTTAAGATGTTAAGAGACCAATTGTCTTACTGCTGAAAGTTAACTGGTAAGAATTAGAAATTATTCACAGCATGATGAGTTATTTTTAAATAGTTCTTAAACAAAAATCAGGCTTTATTAATTAACCATTTCTGCAACCAGTGCTAAGCCAAATCCTCAGCTGTGTGAGACATTCCTAAACCAATAATGATGTCAACAAATTAGGAAAGTTCATTTGCTTAACTGAAGCCTGAGACACAGGGAAGACTCTAGCTGACCAAAAGTCTCCTGCAAACTAAAAGAATGTTTCTTAAAGAAAATCATCTGTTAAACACCTTGTAAATGAAATCCTGCAACAAGCTGATGTGACAAAGCACAAGTGCTTCTGACTTCTGTCTCCTACACACCGGGCACCCTTGTGTGCACTCTCACCACGACAGACACCACTCCAGAACGACAGCTCTCAAGCACAGATGTCCTAGGAAAACCTGTGATAGTGGAAACTTGCTGATAGATTGCCTGGAAAATCCTCATCCTGTTTTGCTGAGGAAATTTCAATTAATTTCATTCCTCAAAATCGAATTCTCTGCCACTCCAATACTCCTCACTTCCTGTGTACCACTTCTGTCAGAGGCTCATTTCTGTCCACTGTTGGAGTCAATTCCATGGCTGTGAAGCACCTGGAAAGAGCTGAGCAGGAGAAAAGATGTGCTGTAACCTAACTACGAACTAGTATGAGGGAAGGGAGAAAAACAGGTTCTCAAAGGGATGCATTCTTGGTTTCACACTACAGATTAGAAACACTAAGTAACAACTCCATAAATCTATATCCTGGGTAAAACATGTAATTATCTGTCTGTGTCTGTTTTTGCCATCTTAATGTCTTGGTTAGGGCTGATGAAAAGCCAACTGAGAAACTCTGATAGGGTCCTGGAGTAAGCAAGCAGGAGTTACTACTTCTGGCTGAATGGTTTGCTTTAAAATTCAACTTCTGTAGTTGCAAAGTTTTACAATTTTAATGATGCAGTGTTTGCATAATACAGCAAGTGTAATTGAACAAATACTTTCCATAATAAATCATGATTAACATCATTAGAGTTTATGTACTGGGATAGATTATACCTGATCACTGTAGTCAAGATTCTCATAAACAAGAATTCCTCATCACTTGTAAATGTGCTTGGGTACACAGGTGTGTACTGCCAACCAAAATATAAACTGTGTTAGAAGCTCTCATTAGGAAAAAGTAAACAGGCCCCATTCTAATCAATCAAACTTCCATCTTTTAAAAAGATCAGAATCCTATCGGTCACCTCCATGTTAAATAACTTTGAAACAAACACTTTAATTAGCCTTCATTTCCATAAGTACTGATCTCTGAGAAGAGTTTTGCAAAGAGGAAAAAGAATCAACTGACTAGAAAATTATTCACAAAGCACCAGCAGAGTTTGTTTTGTTGTTTTTATCTTTTTTTTAATAAAGGCAAATTAAGCAATTAAGGCTCTAATACAAACAATTATGCATTGATTTCTAAAAATTTTTTTCTACAGAACCCAGTTTTTTATCCACCACAGCCATTATTTCGATAGCTTCAGGGGAAAATTATACCAGTCCAGTCTAAAATGGCCACCTTGGGACAGGAATGCAAAGAGATTTCAAAAATCTTACAGGCTTTTAATCAAAGTGTATAAAATTTTAGTCTAGAAAAATAAGTATGGATTGTGTACAGTTACTGTGCTTGGAGAGTGGAGAGAACACTGTGCCACTCAAATAGCACAGGCATACTGAAAAATGGAGATGAGAGGATTCTTTAAAACTGTTGGTGTGGGGGTTGTTTCTTGCTGTTTTTCTCCTCACACTTTTAGCCTAAATAGGTGCAAAAAGTATTGTTAGATGAGAATCTAGTTGCTGGCAAGGGACTGATGAATTGGTGGCTGGAAGCAGCGCACGTGTTCCACGGGTGTGCTCTCTCCATCGCCGGACTTCAAATACTTGTCCAAAATAGCAATTATTTCATCATTCAGAATCTGGAACTTGCGAATTCTCTCAACCATTTTCTTCAAAGGCTGCAAACATCAAAAAAACAGACACAGGAAGTAGCTTGGATATGAAAAGCCTTAGCCAGAAAAGCAGCAAATGCTGTTACCTCACCTCTCCCAGCAATGTTACAAGTGTTTCCCTTGCACTGCTAAGCCAGTGGAAATCCAAAACATTTTGGTTTTTGATAGTGCTGCTTTGGGTACAAAGAAGCTCAATTTACAGCAGCCTTGTCATTATCAGAATGACCATATATGAGATGGATGGCATTAAGAAAATCTCATGTATTTGTGACATTGGAATTCTGCTTGACCAGTCTTCAAACTCCAGCCTTAATCTTCTGTTTCTGAAAATCTTAGTGCCCACATTTTCAGCAATTCATTCTAAAAAAATGACTGCCACACCTACTGCTGCATCTGAGTACAAACAGCTCTGAGTAGTTGTCTTTATTACTGCAGTGAATACAGATGTTTTCAACTCACCACATTCTTGATAACCTCATCTTTGCCGTCGTGCTTCTGGACTTTCAACAGGTGGTAGCAGAAATCCAACACATCAAAGCGCCGCTGCTGTCCCAAAAGCACGATGATCATGCAGCCAGCCCAGTGCAAGCCATCCCCAAAGCACTGCCTGGAACAGGAAACACACCACAGAGCAGATTTCACCTACATCTTCAAAACACACTCATAGTAATCACTCAGTTATCAGCCACTACACTAAATAATAAATATGTTAGACATTTATCTAGAAAGCAAAAGCTGTGGTATATTGATTATCATTGGAGATAGCACAAGCAATTCAAATGGATACTTAACAAAAAACAGAACTCCCCCCCTCCTTCAATTTTACATAACAGAGTTACTCCAAAAACATTTACTCCCCAGTAGACTCCTGTAGCACTACATTTCATTTTCAGTGGAAACAACGCTTTCAAAGAAAACAAAGCAGGAATTCAACACCACTCTGCTCCTTTAGGCTGCAGGCATGAAAGGAAGCACATGTCCTATGCTGCTAACTGCTCAGTAAAAAGCATGTTACAGCTCAACAATTTTTGAAAATAAGTATATTCTCAAAACCAACAAAACCTAGAACAAACAACAGTTCCTGGTTAATTCATGTTAGTCATGTTAAATCCAAGTGCTCTTTCTTGCTCTTAATTCAGAGAAGAAATACTTGTTAAAGATAGATGCACAAATATTCTGCTATTTTATTTAAGCTGGGTGTCTATAGGGGTATGACCCCTATTGAAAGACACGTGCTAGGGCCTGTTTGTCATGGGATCATTCATTATACACTGACAATACTTAAAATAGAGGGTTATTTTCACTACAGATACAATAGTATCTGTGTTGGTGGATGATGAGCCCCTTGCGGGGATGGCAGCACTTCTCCCTGGTTTTGCACTAAGCCCTTGCAGCCCGGCACACAAACGCCTCCGTTCCAGCCCCACCGACAGGACAAGCCAAGCACTGTTGCCACAGGGGCACTGCAGGCAGCTGGCAGCACATACTCCACAGTGAACTCGTGTGTTCCCACAGGGATGCAGTAGACAAACTGCATTGCGCTCCAAAGGCGATGGAATTCCACACACTCATCCACATGCATCACCCCGTTGCTGGGCAGGGGCCCGCGCCAGATGGGATCATCCAGGAAGGAGCGGATCCTCGTCAGGATAACCTCAAACATGGACAGGCCGCAGCAGAGGCGTTCTTTGGTCAGCAAGTCCCCTTCCCTCGCGATTGCTATTTGCTAAAGTGGAGAGAAACAAAGTGCAGAATCCTGGTAAAAGCCATTTCACCACACGATTTTATTTTAAAAAATAAATACAACATGTTTTTCAGTTTCTTGTGGTTTATTCTAGGAGAAATGTTTTCTGACTTAAAGTGAGGTCAGAACCAGGTCTGCTAACCTGGGGATCAGATCAGTGGAAAAACATTCAGAGAAAATTGTAAAAGCCTTTTAAGCAGACAGGCTTAAAGTGAGTAACAGTAACTGCAGTAATGCTAGTCCTGGATTTATCTCAGGGAAGTTTAAAGAATTCTTTGTCTCAGTGGAGGCAGAAAGCAAACCCAAAGAGTTCAGTGCTCTTCTGTAGCTCCTGCCTGTGCTCTCCTGCACACCTCCCTCAGCTGCTGCTGTTAGAGATGAGAAAGCTCCAAAGACAGCACCAATAGGTTCAAACAAAATCCATAGGAGGCAACGCTGTTTGTGCTTGTCACACAGAGAGCTCTCTCTTAGTGCAGCAGCACCTACTGAACTGCAGCACCTACGATGACAAAAGCACTCTGAACTCTGTTTCAGGGCATTCTGCTCTTTCTACTATTCACATCTCAACCACTAGTAAACTGCTAAGGTTAGCAGGGGATTAATGCAACCTCACACTGGGAGAAAGGGGAATAGTGCTGAAGCTGCAAAGGCAGTTCAAGAATGTTCTCTTTGGTCATTGTTTCCAGGAGAGTTCAACTCAAATGACAGCTCATTTCCAAGAGTTTCTAAGTGGCTAAAAGAGTGACAAAATGTTTTAAAACTATACATACATGTGCACAAGAAAAATGATTGCTTTTGGTGGAATTTGCAGGAGGAGCTCCCAGGCTGGACCTTAGACTGGCAGGGTATCCCATGGTAAACATAGACACAATTAGCATTTGCCCCCAAATCTGTCACTTCTGCCTAAGTCTCAAATGTGTTAATCTTCTAAGCTTTAACAGCTTTACCAAATTCATGGATCTAAATAAAAATCCCGTTGTGTGAACAAGCTGGATGTGCAGGTTGAAGTTCTGACAGAGCTATCAGGACAGGCTTTCTGATGCTCAGAAATTTCTTGAATTGCCTCTGACACAAATGAAAGAGATTACCTGGGGTGTGCCAAGTCTTTCAATGAGAGGAACCAAATGTAGTGAAGCATATTTTGATTCCAATCTCTTCATTTTAGCATCAAGTCTTTCACCCTCTGAAAGGAAAGAAAAAAAGGTGAAGAGAGCAGTCATAAATTGCAATTAACCAAGAAGATTCTTATTTTAGTACGATCTTTATCCAGTGAGGAAGAAAACTGTGTGTTATTTTATAGGCAATTTACGTACTAAATAGTTGGTTAATCTTCAATGTACTGTTAGAAAAATACACACATATTTTAAAATGCTAGATTACATGTGCAAACAGAAAGAAGGATTTGTAGTAGAATACATCTAATTAACTAAATTCAGGGAAGAATATAAGGCTCTAAGATATTTGACTTCCACTTGTATTAAGACAACTAAGTTGTCTTTATGCATAAAATGTTTGTCTCTAAAAGGTGAGGTAAAATGAGGATGGAATCTTGTTTATAGCAAGGCTAAAAAGCAACTGGCACTCCCTCAAAACTGGCAAGCAGGAAATGTTCTCTGGCAAATGGGAAAATACTGTTTACAATGGTCTGGTTAGTTTTATGCAGAGATGCAAGTAGCTACTGTGAGCCTGGAAATATTCTCAGAGTTTTGTAGCCGATAGGATTTCTCCAAGCAGAACAAATCATCTGCTCCAGCAGTGAGAAATGGGAAAGAAAGGAGACAGAGGAGAATCACAGAAAGAAGAGAGGGCAAGGGGGAGGAGGGACAGCTCACTTTCTGACGATGAAAGATGAGGAGCGCAGATACCACAGGAAGCAATCCTGCAAATATTTACTACTGCACACTCTGTTTAGTGAAAAGGATGAGAAAAATCTACAGGAACCACTTTATTTACTTACTGGCTGACAGACTCCCTACACCCTGTGTGATCAAACCTACCCCATTTAACTGAAAATTCTATAAGCTAAATAGCAGCTTCAAAAAAGCCTCTCACCATATCCACAAAGCAGGAAAATACTGCTCTGGGCATCCATCCTGCTTTTTCCTATCATGGCATTCCTCCTGTTCCCCTTGTAATTTGCGCAGAGCATTGCCAGGAAACATTTTTCTTTTCAGCCAGGCAAACAGGCATGGATCTGATACCTCTGTCCTGTAATTACCAGCACTGTAGTAAAGGGTGGCTGGGGGTGGTTACTGAAACTGCAGCAGCAGGCAGAGAAAGGGGAAAGCATTACCCAAGGAAGGTATTTTCACTTTGCTGATACCTTTGACATGAACCCTGGGCAGGATGTTTTGGAATGGCGCTGCATGCAACAGGTCACACACTTCCTCTAGAGACTGGAACAAAAAGAAAAGGAGAGGCATTTAGGACAGAAGCATCAATCCCCAAACCACACCAGAGCCCCACAACGGGATTCCAAATGCAGGCCGATGCCACTGCAGGAACACCAGAGGGCAGCCGGCCTCTGTTACCGCGGCAGGGAGCCGCTCCGAGCCCTGCCTCTCCTCATGGATCACTCCCAAAGACCCGTTCATTTCACCAGGTTCCTTTGAACTCACAAATAAACTCCAGCAACTCCACTCCCACCCTCAGCTGGCAGTTCATAAAGACAGGGTATTTAATAAATAAACTAATGCAGAATGAATAATTTCGGAGGGAAAGAGGCAGACGGTTCCTGCACAGACAAACAGGGGAAGATGACTCACTGCTTGGTTATTTTTACCAGAGCCACAACCCATTATCCTAATGGGAGCTTATCGTGGTGGGAGCATCTCCCTGCCAGGCAGGCTGAGACGTATGACAGCAGCAGTGAACCATCTCTTAGGAAGTATTTTACATCCTTAGGGACAGAGGAAAGGAAGACAGATGTCTCCTGTTTCTTGGCTCCTGTGCATACACACAGAGAAAATGCAGAGATGACCAGAAGCAGATGCATGACTTTGCTAAGACCTTCTCCTCATTTTTGAAGCAGAGGCCCTACTAATTTGTAATCCCTCAACATTAATATTAGAAAAGTTGGTCATCGTCCATACTCTCAGCAAGGCTAGGGTGCTGGGGCTCATGTGCCTTTTCCAGGTCTAATTCCTTGATGTCAAACAGGGAAATGCATGTGTTAGGCAGTCAGGATGAACAAGACCCACCTACTATCAGACATATACTCAGAATTACATTTTGCACTGTGCTAAAGTCTAGATTAGTTATTATGGATGACCACAATGGAAAAATACTGAATACATGACAGGACATTGGGGCCTGACTGAGGACAAAAACAAGAGGAGAGGCAGCGAGTACAGGTCTATGATTAGAAAGGGTAACCTTGGCAGTGTCCCAAAGAAGGTACCTCCATGCTGGCATCACTCTGGTACACCCTCAATCCTCCCAGGAGGGAGTGAGGGCCCTCACCTCCCTGGCCTTTCACCACGTACCCACTCAGCCTGGATCCAAAGTAATCCAGTTTCTCATTCTGTTTCAGCTGTGCCAATATTGACTACAGGTTTGCTGCTTGTCACCCAGCCCTCTAACACCACGAACAGGAACTCTGAGGAACAGCATGTCTTCATTACCTTATCTAACACCAACAGCTTTAATATACCCTAGAAAAGGAGTTTTCCATGAGGGTTTATTTTTGTCCAACAGCAGGCCCCCAGCCAGCTTGCTGAGGAAATGACGTGGCTGGTTTGCAGTCAGCAAAGATCTCTGCGTGCTGCACAACCTCAGCAGCACCGTGAGCTTGCACAGCCTGGGCAGGGTGCCTGTATGCACAGCACGAAGAGACCTCCCACCCAAGGTTCAACAGCACCATGCAGGTAAAGGAAGGGAAGCCAGCACACCTGTTGCTGTTCTGATCCATTATCAATGCCCACCTTTTTCCTGTAAGCACCCAAAAGCATTGAAAACAAAGAAATTACAGGTCTGGCCGTCTTGTTTGAACAGCAAACAGTAATAACATGGAAGAAGGGCAGGAAAAGAAAACTGGAGGTAAAGATCAATTGTAGCACTGTGCCCTCAGCAGTGGGCAGGTTTGCACAGCGTAAGGTCTGTAAGTCTAGATATACCAGAAGCAGCTGAAAGACTGACACGTTTCACAGTTTTGTTCAAGCTAGGACAGATGAGTGAATTTCTGCACCACTATCAGCCTTCCAAGCAGCAAGGAGGATGTCCAAGGATGTCCACGTTAACTCTGTGATGTTTCAGAGCTCAACAGGAATGGCATGCAGGAAAGGAATATGCAGTATCAGCTGCACAACTCACTGACACAGAGTGGCCACACTGTGTCTGGCTGCAGGAGTGCCATATGTGATGGTAATTTATGGTGAAGAGTGCAGTGTCAGATCCTCAGGTACCACATGAGAGGCAACGTCTTCACCCAGCAAAATCAGGCATCACTGTATGTAAAAGAGACGAAAGCCCCTGCAAGACTCCAAGAGATGAGTGCAGGGAACTGTTTCTACCCATCTGCCCATCAGTAACAGCACACTCACAGATTTCAACCTTGTTATTGATGACGTCAATAACAAAAATATGAGAGTACATTTTGAGAGACAGATGGATTTCAAACTAGCACAGCAGGCACCTACCAGACTCTGTTCAATGAGGAGGCAAAACAGGACAGCATTTCCCACTTCCCGTAAATTCTGGAAGCAGACAGTCTTCAGTTCTGCATATTCAACAATGTCCTTCAACTGATGGTGAAAAAACTCCAAGATACCTGAAATCAGAAGAGAAGCAGAAAAAAAAAAAAAGGCTCAGGAGCCAGAACAAAATCTAGTGATGACCACACAGGCACACTTGGTACCTCAGGAAAGCAGACAGAAAATATTGACTGTGTGAATAAGAGTCATAGGGATCAGGATTAATTTTAATTTCTATTTCAAAAGCCCTCTGATTTTCTAACCAATTTGTCTATTCAAAGGTTGCACAAATGTGCATCCATACACTGTTTGAGAGTACAAATAACCAAGGGGGCAGGTTTAGAGTTCCCTCTCCATGTATCAGCACATGAGACTTTAATCTCCAGACATGCAGGCTAGAGGAAACTGAAAGGAACAGCACTTAAATGCATTAAAACTCAGAGGTTATGAAGTGTTAAGCCAGTGCACTGACCTTTGTAACTGGTTAAATCATGCAAAATAGAGTGCCTAATTTTTCACTCCAGAAAAAGGGAGCCAGTATAATAGGTATGAAAAAAAATATCCAGGAGCAGGAAGAGAGACTAGAGCTCCCATCTGCTTTAAGTCCTGTTCCAGCCACTGCTCCCCAGCCTGCTGCACCACCCAACACACTTCATGGATGACAGAGCCAGCAAGGAGCAGAGAGCTAAGATACAGGGAACAGGGGTAGTGTCAGGTTACAACTCTGACAGTGCCATGGGGCCAGAGGTGATCTCTGACTCTCAAAGCAAATACAGAGATCACAAGTCAAGCTCTGTTGACAAAGGTACACCAGATCCTGCTGACAAGCACAACCAGAACACAGTTTCTGTCAAAGTTTTGCCAAAAGGTGTTAAAAACCAGCTAGAATTATGATTTTCAAACCCACATAGTTTACGCAGACATACATCTTTTCCATCAAACTTCTCCTAAACAACGGTGATGCAAAAAATGCTGGTGGACTTCCAGCTCCTTGCTCTCCAGCCCTAGAAAGGCTGTGCAGTCCCTTGGTTAGAGAGAAGCCCAGGAAACCACAGGTTCAGCAGCTTCTGCAAAGACCTGGTCTGGTTAGAATCAAGAGATTAAAGCCATGTGCAGGATGGAAGAGGAAGAGAAGAGAACTACAGTAGGTCAGACAGCTCTTCAGCTTCTAACAAGTCAATTTTTTTCAGCATTTCTCCATCTTTCTGCACAAACCTGGCCCTTTCAAAAAGCCACCAAAACACTCAACTGAGAAGAAAATGCTTCATAAAAAGCTTTCAAATTGCATGCTGCACATGGCAGTTCATTTCCATTACACTGAATTAAGCCAGATAAATGTCCACTCAATTGCATCTAAAGCAATTGAGAGAAGGCAAGGAAAGAGAACACAGATGACCTTCAGCACCTTCCCATGAGTTCCTTTGACACCTTTGCTGGGGAGAGCACACAAACATGAAATACAGCTTGCAGCATATCTCTTCCAAGGAAATCCCTCAAATTCAGCAGAGGAACTTGAAACCATACAGTGAAGGAAAGAATTACGTAGGTAACCCACACACTTCTACAGAAGACCTCACATCATTAAAATTCATAACACAAAATATCAGTAAAGTGCATGATGAGGGGATGCAAGGCTCACTCTGTTACATCTCGAAAGAGAACTGTTTGTCAATAGAAAATTAACAGTAAATGAGTGTTCCCACATGCATTCAGTGGAGGTGAATTTCAGCCCTAACTTTAGTACTTTGGTGACTTGAGAGAAAAACAGAACTGGAGAACTGATGGAGAAGGGTTAGACGTAGCGAGTGCTTGCTGAGCTTAATTTATTCCCAGGTAACACATTTACAACTAGCTAAAAAGCAAACAATGCCAGCACATCACCAATTCCCTCCTCCCCACAACACAGGGACTGTGGAATGGAAAAGCTGTGGGAAAGGCTGTCAGTGTTCATTAAACACCGCAGGATACAGGCCAGTCACAATCCCCAGGTGTGAGGAGCAGTGAGCACTTGTGTTTGTCATTTAAACACACCTGCCCAGCATGGCAATGGGATGCTGCAGTGCTGAATACTGGGACTCTCATTTTAAAGATGAGACTGAAAAGGTCGAAAATTTTTCCCCAACAAGTTTTTGATGCTAGGAAGAAAACACGAAGTTAGGGAACTGAAATCAGCTTTATCACAAACCTACAGTGTGTTTTACACGCCCTAGTATTTTTTCTGTGTTTGTTGATGAAAGGATTTCCATGACTAGAAAGAAAGGTTTTCTAAGGATGAACTGCTAGAAGTCAAACACTTTCCTCATTCCAAGGCTTTCTACAAACAAAAGTCTATTGTGTTATCCTGGACTTAAGTCTGTGCCATAGAGGAAACCAAACTAGAACATCTACTGGTGTTCCTGGTCTTATGATTTGTGCCACATAGACAGAGATTGATGGTGAACCAACAGAAGGGCTGGACTGGAATAAAATGAGGACCTGTAGACTTCTCCACAGGGTCACCCATGGAGAGAAAGCACAATCTGAACAAACAGGTGGGTGGGGAGCAGCTTGCTGAGAAACAGAAGCTGAGCAGAACAGCAAGGAAGATTCTGCTGCTGCAACATGGAAACAACCACCAATCATGACAGGGATGGAAAAGAGTAGGGTTTTCAAACTCCACTCAATCCCTCATCCAGCCTGTGGATTTTGTGGGGAGTTTTCAGAAAAAAGGCTGACATCTGGAAAGATGACAAATATTTTTTTATAGGTAGTGAAATCCTGAGAATAATCCATGTAACCTAAAGTAAATATAAAGGAGCAGGATGGTTCAGAGAGAAACCAGGAGCAGCGCAGAGAACTGCGACCAGAACCAAGAAACTCATACTGAAAGTGTGACTGAAACCAAAGTGAGATATTAAGTCTACCCAAATGCAGCAGGATAGTAGAAGTCAAAGAGGCTTGAGGTTCTTACCATATGTGCTTGTTATTGTCTTTTACAGTCACTCCAGGTGTCAGAGCTCCTCTCAAAGTCCTTAGCAAAGTTTCTTATTTCTTCACTCAGAGCCCCGGTCTCCACATACAGATATATAAATATGCACACCCACACACACGCATTCATGAACAAATTGTGACATTATTTTGAAAATGTGACAGCCAGTATTTAGCATGCAGGTGTTCCAAATGCTGCCATCATCAGTGTACTTCTTCCCTGTAGATCAAGAGCTTGATTTACCAGCAAAACAGAAGAAAGTTTACAGAGCTACACAGGCTATTTCTGATGAAAGACCAATCTGCTCCCCACTGGAGTCCTGCGGCAGAAATACATCATCATGTTTTCATTAATGTTTGAGCAATGCCATTTCAAATTACACTTCTGTGCACAGTACACCGAAGTATATTTTTATGAAAGATTATGCATGTCTACTAAAGCCCTGGAAAAAGAACAAGTGTCTTAGGAAAGGTAATTTCACTTAATTGCCTGCAACCTTCCTCCTTCCTCTAATTCTGTTTGCGGGTGGAATTCATAAGTTACTGA
Organism: Orthonyx spaldingii; assembly: GCA_013397795.1. Classification (NCBI taxonomy): domain Eukaryota; kingdom Metazoa; phylum Chordata; class Aves; order Passeriformes; family Orthonychidae; genus Orthonyx; species Orthonyx spaldingii. Next base: position 919,824 of record VZTJ01000579.1, on the reverse strand, counting down.
ATTAGTTATATATACAGAATTTTGCAAGGTAAATGAATCAAGGTTTTTTGCTTCTCCTCTCCAAGTAGTTTTAATTAAATCCCTCTGTTCCTGCAGATGGACAACATTAGGTGTCATAATAATTGATCTTATAATCCCAGTTTCTGATTTACACAGATCTCAATGGAAGCAAAGGCTGTTGATATAAAATAGATCCAGTAAAGTACAGAAGATTAGTAAAGGATTAGGTTCCCTCTCTGCTTCCAAAATCCTATCTCAACAGCACTCAAACAGCAGATGCCAAGTTTCAGCTGTGCAGTCTGTACACTGATTAATTTAGGAAGTTAGAGCAAATCACATGCAATGCAAAGCTGGTTGAATTCCTTCACTTTGGTCACCTTTCATTTCTCAATTCGCATCTACAGACTGAAATCAAACATGTTCCAGAGCTTGTAACAATTTTGGTACCTAAAGGATTAGGACAAAAATGAGCTATTAATTCTAGAACTCAATTTCTGACTACAAACAAACTGGATCTTGATTATAATTCTTGGTCTAGTTGTGTTTTGGGTTATTTTCTGCAAAGAACTGACTTGACTATTATCAAGTAAAATCTATTAATCTGCTATAGCAAAGCTGCTCCCAAGAAACTGGGTGCTATAATGACCTTTAGTTTATGTTCACTTTCATAGAGACCTTCAAATGCTGTATCCAAATACTTCTTTGGCTCACAAGAGAGATCATTAACTGCATATCAACAGTGCTGCCATTCATTCTCTTCAATGGAAATATTCATCAGGTTTAAGCATATATGTGTATCCAGGAATTATGACCATGGAGCCTGTGCACTGTGTTTATTTTGCTAGAAAGAAATATTCCAGTGTTCTGCATATCTAGTGAATTCTTAATGCCCTCTTAAAATCATCAAGGTGATCTGAGTTTCCCCTAAATTCTTTCAAATAGTCTGTGATGCCCTCCCAAATCTTTCTCCAATGGACAGGTTTCAGGAAGACCTAGGAATACATTTCCTTCATCAAATGAGGACTTAAGCCATTGTGCCCTCACTTAAATTATTCTCCTCCATATCTGAGTTTGATCAAAAGCCTGGGATAACAGGTAGAATTATAAACCCTTCTGCTACGCCCCAAGTGATGTTTCCCTTGCAGGCTTCAGCCACTGCTGCCCTTCCCCATGCTTCCCAGCCCAGGCTTGCTCCAATTCCTATTAGGTTCTGACCTGAAATATTCCAGAAAAAGAAGGGGTGGAAGAGTGGTTTTTTTGCCAGGTTGCTGTGCAGAAACAGCTCACAAGGTGTTCCCAGCAGCACCATCAGCCCAGGGAGAGATGGGAACACAGCCACTGGTGGCACGGGGCTTTGGGGGCTTCCCCAAACTGTCATGCCAACACCTGGGATTTCATGAGGTCATGGCCTGGGATAACAAGTGCTTTGTACTACACCAGCTTTGAGTGCTCTGTTTCTTTGGTTTGGTTGTTTTGTTGTTTTTAAAAGAAGAAACATGGAAATGCTATACTTAGGTAATAATACACAATTTGGCTACCTTCTCATGAAGCTTGTATCTTGCTAAGGTCATTGATTTTTTTTTTTTTAAATTTCTTTTGGAGGGGTGGTATACCAGTGACAAAAGCCTCATTTCACAGCAGAGTTGACAAACGACTTTCATCATGGTATTCAATGACACTTCAGAGTGGCAGGATACTCATTCATCAAAAGCAGGAATGACATGTTCAAATATTCAAAAAATAGCAGAAGAAAATGTTACTTCCAAGATGAAATTTCAAGTTTAAACTCTTACAAGGCAAATATTCCTTTAAGAGCTTTAGCAACTTTAAAAGGTCCCTTTAAAAATCCTTATGCTTAACGTATTTTTAGACAAATATTTTTATGACTACAAGATGAACAAGTTCCCCACTGCTTTAGACTGTTCCTATGGAAACAAAGCCATTGGCAAAGAGGAGTCCTGAACAACTCTGATGCCACTGTCTGCACCCTGCTCCTTTTAGCAGCAATAAATCACCATTTAGAAATCTACGAGTCTAGAAGGCTGATTATGTAGGGCTCAAGGAATTGCAAAACTCTCCAAATGAAGAATCTAAAGTGTATGGAAGATCTAGAGGCTTACTTACTGAGCATGCTTAAATCACTTTGCACATGGAGAATGGACTCAGGAAATTAATTCTGAATTAATAAATGCATGTTGCATCAATATAAGTGAGAATCTACATATTTCATCTGAAGACTGGAATCACAGTTTTGGTCTGTATATGTAGGTTGTACCAGTTATAAAGAAGTTATTAAATGATTTGTTATGAAGCAATAGCAGCGGCACACAGACATAGCCCACAGCACTCAGGCTTACTACAGCTAATAACTTCTGAGGAAGCTTCTGGAGGCAGAGGAGGGAACAGACAACAGTTGGTGTGTATTGGCTTGCATTTTCTGTGACAAAACACATAAACAAAGTGTGGCAAAGACTGCTAAAGAGGAGAATTTAGCACAGAAAGGAGAGAACAGTGACCCAAAGGAAGCATGCTTTGAGCCTGCCCTTCTACAATCTGGCAGTTCCTCTCCAGATGAAGGCTAAAACCTACAGCACATCCTCATCACAATGAGAACATTTTCCTTTATCAGCCAGTGCTGCTCCAAGGGCAGACAGCTTCATGATGGGGAGGTGCCAGAGAGCACAGGACAGTTTTTCTGTGATGTGAGAGAGGGATGGAGGTGTCCTGATCTTCCACAAGCCTTTTCTGTCTGGCGACTTGGAAAGGAAAGGGAGAGACAGCATGACAGTGCTGTAAAGGCTGTCTCTGCCATTTCTTGGAAGAGACTCTCCAGGGGGTTATTCTGGGTCTGTCGCTAGAAATAGTTCAGAACAGGAAAACTACACATGTTAAGACAAAACCTGACAGGAACAGGGGCAGTAAAGGAGCAGAGAATCACGTGGGGTCTTGAGATTTAGTCCAATTCTAAAACTAGGTATGATATTCCATTGTAAAACCAAGAGTTGCTTTGATCTCTTGGTACAGCAGGCATCTAAACATATGGTGTTTCTTTTGGAAGACTAAATATGAGGTCAAAATAGTTTGTTACCACCACACCAGTAAAGTTCTGCCTTTCCTATAAGATGGATTGTCTTTTAACCTTAAGACAAAGGTTTCTCCTAAAATCCCTGGGCATTTCCTGTTAAATATTTAGCCCTTACAGGTGAGGACTTCTGGCAAGCTTCCTGATGTCACCTGTAGCATAACAGATTCTGGTGATGCATTACCTATATTTGAGAATACCTACTGCTTTTGTGGTCAGACCTTAATGAATGGCTAAAGCCTCAGACAGATTATTTTTATACTCCTAACTACCATGATTCATCCATTTCTATACTCCAGGGAGAAAAACAGGAAGGAAACACTTAGTAAGACCTCGATTTCTTTTAACATTGATAATGAACGTCAAGCAAGCTGTGGGAAGCAGAGAAAACCCAACTTCATTCCAGTTGGAGTGGCATTTAATAAAACTAAGTGACTCTGGAAAAATAAACTCAGGAGGTGGGTGGCACATGGAAGGACTAATTTGTGTTAATTAGAAGTTGTGGAGGAGGAATATTTTGAAGGGGGAAGCAGATTCAGAATTTCAGTGAACAATGTGATAAACACTAATTAGCCAATTATTTCTCCATAGTGGCAAGCAGCTTTCAATGCCACTTCTGCAACTGTCACACCTCCTGTTGAGAGGTTAAGATGCACCCCACACAAGCCTCAGACATAACTATTCTGGCAGGACCAGTTTGCCTCTCAGCAGTGTCACTCCTTTTATCTTGCATTTGATGAGGGCAATGGAAAAGGGAATAGAGGCTGTTCCAGAGAATTGAGTTATCTAAATTAGACATCTAAACAGAAAAAATGTGAGAGCCTAACTTGCTGAGGGAAAAGCTCAACACACTTAGGAGAAAGACTAGAAATAGAAACTACTGTGGACATCCCAACTCAAGATCAGTTATGCCATAAGGCTGTATCTATACAGATTGTCATCCTTTTGCCCTTCATACAGAAGTCTTAAAACTTTATTAAGTACTTTCAGAAAGCATGGCATTCAATGATTCTTGTCATGGGGAAAAAAAAACCAAAACAAAAAACCAAAGCCAGACTAAAAACTGATTATCAGGAGAAAAAGGAGGGAGGGAGGGAAAGACAGAGATATACAAGATTCAGAAGATACTGGTTAGTATAATCTCATTAAGGCTGCTAAGGTAACATCAAACAAACTAACCTGGAGAACCATACTCATGTCTTGGTAACCTACAAATCTTAGGCATCACTTCCATTAGGGTCTTGACATACTGAAGAATGGTCCCTTGTAACTAAGAGAAAACAGATGTATGTAAACATGTCAGTGGTGTTGAACTAAGAAACTTCACAACAAATTGCATTCAAACTATACATGAACTGAAATGGCTCTAAAAATCTTGCATTTAATTCTGCCAGTCATCATCTTTAAAAAGGCAACTTTCTCAAATTAAAAGAATTCACATGGCATTAGCCACCTTTGCTACAAGAAGAGTGGCACAACAGCTAAGGCCAGGAAGGTAAGAAAGAGGAAAACATGTTTTTCTCTTACAGACTCTTTACTGTCTAACCAACTTTTAGGTTTTTGGTCAGAAAGTTGCATTTAAATGCCTTCAACACCACTCAAAAAGCATTTGAATGCATTCAAAAGCATCATGAAAAAAACCCTTATGATTAGGTATGGCTAACAGCTACACTGGTTCTTCTGGACAGCCCATTGGTTCTTCTGGACATACCCATTGAGACACAGACCCAGCCTCTGTCTTCCTACCACTAGACACCTCTCTCTTATCTGTCCCCCTGCATCTGAGCTTCTGCATCAGGCATTGGCAGGATACCCTCCCCCAGGCCTTTTAAGTGACCAAGTGTTCAATGCCACCTTTAATGAATTGAGACAATTTACTACTAAGTTATATAAAAAAAAACCTCCCATAAAACACAACAAACCAATGCCTGACACTCAAACCCTGAAAAATACACGTTTTCCTCTTTCCCTGAAGATTAAGCTACAGCACCTCTTCAGGCAGGATTCACCCTTTCTAGAACATGTAAAATGTACTTAAAACGTTGTGGGAATTACTGTAAACAAACTGCCAAATATGTCAAGTGCCTGAAATATGATTATGAATACCACAGCTTTCCCTGGTACAGTTGGATTATTTTGGCAGCATGCTCCTACAAGCGACAGGGAGGAAAATATAATTTCTTTGGCTTAAATTAACTGCAATGCACTATTGCTGTATATATAGATTCTAATAGTATAGCAAACAGCCAGTGCCTCAAGATCCTCCCAGTTACAAAAAAGGTCCTTTCCAATACAGGATACCCAGGCTGTGTGGATAACGTCTTCAAAACTGGCCTGAGCAGCACTGCTCATCAAGCACAGAGGTTAAACTCTCCTGTTGGTAAGGAGTCATCTATCAGTGATTAGTCATTAATTAGAGCCCTGAAGCTAGGTGCCAAGAAGAAAGCACACTACAGCTTTTCTCAAAAAATATCAAGAAAGTGAATGTACAGCATGGTCTTCAAGTTGAAATCAACTCATTTGGAACATTCATACTTTTCCAGAGCCTACCTAGGCCCTGACAGCTCAGGTCACCACAAATTAAATTAACCTCCAATGAAGAATCCAAAATTTTCAAAACACTGCTCAGGGCACCAAGGCACATCTTCTATTGCTCACACAAGACACTGAGTACCATCAAGCATAGCTTACATTGAACTTCAACGGAAGTTATTTTAATTATTTTTATCCGGAATCTCACTTTCACTTTGTTTTTCCTGAGACATTTCCTATCAGAAACCATTTGGATGAGCAGAAAAATAAAGACAATTAGCATACCAGACTCTTGACAACTTTCAGCAACTCCTCCATCACAACTGCAATGCCCTGATATCCAAGAAGTCTACAGATGACTTTAAAGTGAGGGGGACCAACAAAATTCCTGTAGTTGCTGTAAATGCTGGAATATGCCAAATTCAATGCCTAAAACAAGAAAACAGATATGATTAATGAAAATTTCGCCTGCTTGTGTCGCAATAATAATGTCATTTAAATGGCATTTTAAAGCACTTTAAAACTGAAATAATAACTTTGTATCTCACTGTCTCGGAAAGAAGTTTAAATACAAAGTTTCTCTTTTGTAAGGCAGGAACTTCAACCAAAATCTCCCTATTAGCAAGAGAAATTTGTGAATGCTTTTTTTTCCAACGAGACATCTTCTATTTATCATTTATAAAGCCACTTTTTCTCTTGTACTTTTCTATTTACACAAGCATAAAAGGGTAAAAGCAGTCAATGTCACGTCCAGATCCCTGAATTTTAATCACAGCTTCTATTCCTATATCTTCCATTTTATGTACAAAACATTTTGAAAGAACATACTTCAATTTTCTGTTCATAATACATGTTTTAAGTCTCTGAGTAATCAACTACACAAAAAAAAAGTCTTACGCAGCTACTGCTCTCTGCAACTAGTTAATAAGGATCTTTCTTTTTCAAACCCCTTTGCTGGACACGAGATCAAAGCAGATCTAAGTCTGGAACCTCATGGAAATTCTTCAAGACTTGTATAAATAGGACCAGGTGCTTATTTCTATGAAGGAGAACAGCTGTCCAGACTGATGTGATGTGGGGATTTAGGAACTGTTTGTTGAAGCTGCAGATTAGAGAGGAGTTGGCTAACTTAGCATCCTCCATTTCTGCAAGTGGGTTGTTCTCCTAATACTCTGGAATTTAAAGTGGGAATCTTGGCCACCTTTCTTACAGAATGGAGTTGTGTTTCCTTTAGTTTTGCAGTTTCATTCTCTCTAATACACACATGTGAAACAGCATACTGTTAAACTTTCAACTTCATGCACAGTTGTAACAGAAGATTTTCCAGGAAGAACATTCCCTTCAATGCAGATCCTGCCCTAATTACCCATGCAAGTCAATGCCAGATACTGTAATACATGACATTAAGCTAGTAGGAATTCAAGCCACAAAACTCTACCAAGCTCTTGGAGGATTTTATTCTCATAAAATGACTTTAAAAACATCTTTAGAAGCAATCAGGATAGAAAATGCACATTTTTATTTATGCTGTATATCTCAATATAAACACCAGTTTCCCACAGAGGCCGTAGAAATTTAAAAATTGTATTCTAGATGCAAACTAAAATAGACACTTGGATAACTATTAGAATCCTAGAACATAACACAGTCCTGCTGTTACATCAGAGCTGGCTAAAAGGCCATACTCCAAATGTGTCCCACCAGGGGACAGCCTAAAGCTGTATCCCTCTAGCACAACCTGTGCATTTCCATAGCTCTCCAAACACAGAAATGGGGTCTGGGGCAAAGACAGCAGAGAGGACTGGTAAAACCTTAAGAACACATGTGCAGCTGAATGTCCTGATACACTAAGGATTTATACAATTGCCCCTAAAAGATGAGATTTCATATTTTGGTTTTGATGTTTCCAATTAGGTATGTCTCCACAACAAATGTGTCAGAACTATCTATTTCAGCTATAGCACAAGGAGAATTTTAATTCAGTAGGCTAAAGCCTTTTACTGCCATCATGTTAAGGGGAGGGAACCTCTCTTCACACAGCAGGTATTTGTCATAGAAAAGCAAGCCCTAAAAACATTATTTCAGTGTTTAAAAAACTTGCCAACACATAACAATAAGAAGCCAGCCAATCTGAAAATATATCTTTCTTTCCTGTAAACCTCATGGGGAAGTACCTAAAATTTACAGTCCACCTGTAAACACTGAATTAGTGGATCTTTTTAAACTGTGACAAGAGATTTAGAAAACACCATTACACACCAACACCACTTCCCCACCAATGAGGCACAAAAGCATAAAATCCTTAGGGAAGAAGCCACTAACAAGAGGGGAGTGGAGGTTGAAAGGGAGGGAATGGAAGTTGCTGTTCATTATTTTTTAAGCTATACTTGCTCCCTCCCTCCCCTACTTAAACTGAAAAAAAAAACCAAAAAAAAAAAAAAAGAGTTGTTAGTTGCTGATGTCATCAAAGTGCTAACATTAATCACTCACAGCATCACTGGTCCACACACAAGAGTATATAACAGAGATGCTCAAGCAGCATACTGCCAAGGGGAGGCAAGCAAGAGAGGAGGGGAAAAGACTTTTTTTTTCTCCTGTGTGGTCTTCGACAAGCAAGGCAACAGCATCTTTAGACAAGATGTGTTCTTGCACAAATTTAAGTGAAAGAGACAAAGAAACCATGCCACCAGCAGCATCGAAGGAAAAAACTGAAATCACCAAGCAATGAGAATTCAGTCCAGAGAATCTGAGGAGAAGAAAAAGCAAACTGGCAAACAGAGATCAGTCAGGAAATAATTCATGTAGAAAGGGATACAAGAAATTTGGTGTTTGTAACATTTTCACAGCAGCATCACTGTAAAGAAATTCTGTTCTGGAATTTCCATCAGGCAGTGACGGTAAGTACTGACTTTATGATCCATAAAACATCAGATGGCTTTTCCAAGCATTTACATGTCAGTAATTGTGTGTTTTCTAATAACTGATGTTTAGTAACAATAGAAATGCATTATTGTTATTGAATTATAGTGCAAACATTCTACTTAAAAAATGCTATGAGGATTAAACTGTTGAAACTATTGTTTCTAGGCTGTGTTAGAAAGTGTTCTATTAAAAATAGATTATAATTTTAAGTAATAGGGATCTATCAGCTAAAGAGAAGGTAGCTGAGAAAGTAAAAGCTCTGATCTCACTAATGCACCCTATTTTAATATCTGCAGTAGTTGGGTAGATGCCAAAATGTGTCATTTGATAAGTTTATCTGATAATAAACTCAGTGCCTTTATATTGTTGCTGTATTAAAAAGGGTGCACTTACCACAGAATTAAAAGAGCAGCACCTACCCAGATCAGTCATATCCATGGTTTTCCATTGTCATGAAAATAAACATACATATTTTTCTTCCCACCTCCCAGTAAGTATAACCCAAAAGCCTTGAGCAACAATTTTCATGCATAAACAGGCACAGAATTCTTACTATTAATGTAATGTCACTATCTAATCCCATTAAATTAATATACATTTTCACAGTCTCCTATCTAGTATAAAGTACAAGTATTATAGAATAATTTTAGAATTTGTTATGAGCAAAACTTACAAGTTTTCTTCCTCAGAGAATTTTCAATAATTAATTGTTGCCTAGCCAGGAAATGAAACATTTTGAACTTGATCTTTTAAAAAAATTTAATTTTAATTTTCATAACAAAGTCATTAATAATGAAATACAGTGCAATTGTGATTGGCATTTATAGTCATTAAAAAAGGGAGAAACTTTCGAAGTGGGGAAAAAAAACTTCCACAAAGGCCACTGGTAACTGACGACCAAACTAAGGAATCAGATTAAATTGCTGAGGTAAGCTCTTTTTCAAAAGTTACCATCACAACAGTAAAAGCATAAAGCCCAAGCCAAACAAATGAAAATATCAACTGGTTGTAATTATATATTCTTTAATAGATGCGTTTAGAAAATTGCAGAAAAGAGATGTTTTCCTTTCACTATTTACAGTGGTAACACATACTGAGAATCTCAAAATACTGGCATATTTTCTAATTTGAATTGAGGACGAGGAGGAGTATAAATTCAGGGCAGACAGGCTATGGGATTGTATAAAATTACTTAGAAAAGAGTATTAGCAATTTTTTTAAATCCCCACTACTTATCCGAAAGGTAGGCTATAGTGAAAGCTGTATTTCACTAAGCTTGAGAAAGCTTTTCCAAGAGGCTGACTTGCATCAAGACTAAATACTGTGATACTGATACCACCAATGTACAGTGTTCACAGCCACTGCCGCAGTGTGGCCGCAGTGGCTACAGATGTGCAACTTAACAGCAAAGCATGGAGAGTATCTCAGAATCACAGAACCGTCTGGGTTGGAAGCGACCTTAAAGATCATCTAGTTCCAACACCCCTGCCACAGGCAGGGACACCTCCCACGGCGTCTCTGGGCAACCCATTCCAGTGCCTTACTGCCCTCACAGTAAGGAATTTCTTCCTAATATTCAATGTAAATATAGCCTCTTTAAGCTTAAAGCTCCTTGTCCTATCACTACCTGCCCGTGCAAAAAGTCCCTCTCCAGCTGCACTGTTAGCCCCATCTAGATACCAGTAGATGCTGTAAGATCTCCCTGGGGCCTTCTCTTCTCCAGGCTGAACAGCTCCAACTCTCTCAGCCTGGCTTCATAGGGGAGGTGTTCCTATGTGTACTTGTGAATAAGAAACTAACGTAAGCTATTGGAGACAAAAATAATATCTAGTCATGTTTCCACATACTCTTTTGCTTTCCAACTGACTGTGACGAGCAAAATTAAAGACTTGTAGATGGTAGTGGCATTTATCCCTCAATATCCACTCCTACCAACCCCTCTTGCCATTTAAACTAAAATGCAAGATACACACACTAGAGAAAAAAATACCTGCTGCATTTCTTTTACAATCACCTGAAACAAAACCACGTGAAAGGAAATGAGTCCCCAGTTGCAAATTCTGCAAAAATTCACCATCTCTCAAGACACAACTGGTCACTTGTACAGGCAGCAGCTCTAGTTGAATTTCTCTAAGTTTATGTTCATCCTTTCACTTGGAAGAGAAATACACATTTTAAAACACCCCAAACTTTATGAACTTTCATTCCCATTTGTACACTGCAGTACCAAAGATGAGAGCGTACTTTCCTAACAAACTCCATTCCTACATTACAGAGCACTACGATTCAGATTCACACAACATCCTCACTGCTGCAGCTTCTCTGTTACCTCCAAAGAACGTCTTCCCTTTCCATAGGGAGATCAGCATCAAGAGAGAAAAAGACTCCCAAGCAACATCCTGATGGGAATAACCATCCAAAACATCACAGGAAACACGGCAATGGTAATTTGGCCAAAAATGGCCAGCTGTGTTGACAGCTTTTACAGCATCATGTACCACCCTAACTGGAACAGCATGGTATCCAGCTACTCCAGAAAGAGCTTTCAGAAGGAAGAGAGGGTGCCCACCACTCGCTCCTCCTTTGTTGTTGAAAACCTGACTCCCCTCACAACATACATCATGTGCGTGACCTGCCAGTCCGCCAACCCCTCCAGCGACCAGTGCAGAGTTTTTAACACACTGGAACGAGACCCGGCATCTGCGAGCAACACCAAGAAAGAGCTGGCACTGGGCATCTGGCTCACCAGCAGCGTCCTGCTCCTCATCATCGCTGCAGTCCTGCTCTACGGCTGCCTGCACCTCCTGTGCCGCAGGAGACGCGAGCGTTTGCAGGAGCAGAACAGGACCTCCAAACAAGAGCACGGGGAGCCATGGACCAAAAGCATGGCGTACACCTCAGGCGAGTTCAGCAGGCAGAGCCAACAGACACAGGACGCCGAGGAAAAGCATCCAGGTGGCATCCAGCTGGCCACAATCATAGAGAATCCCTCAGTGTGCAATGAGCCCATCATGCCATCTTCTAAAAGTCAGGAACGAGTCCCAATAACAGGACAATGCTCTGCTATAAATTAGAAACCTTTTGTCCAGGAGAAGGTTTTTGCTATGCACGGTACCCCAGCTACTTCAAACACATCACATGCACTGCTGGTGCTCACAACAGGGAGCTCCGACTGCTCACCGCAGCACTCCTGGCTGTACCTCTGATTGTCAGATCCCTTTCCAACAGCCTAAATGCATCCAGAGATATTCAGAGACAAAGAGTCACATGCCCACAAAGTGAGCACTTCAGCCACCCTCCATTATTAAAAAAAGAAGCATGTAGCACGTAATTGGTTTACATTTCAAGGGGATTTTTTCATTACTTTTCTTTAGTCTAAAACAGCAAACAAATATAAAAAGTAATCAAAAATGACCAAGAGAACTTTTGTTAACTAGCATGAATAAAACTGAGTAGGAGTTTTCAGATGGCAACCCAGACTGCTACACTGTAGGCAACTGGAACATACACACAGAGTGCAGTGGTTTGCCAGTGTGAGTTTTACCCTGACAATCCCAGCTGCTTCCCAAACCACACACTACAAGCAGTACTGTGCTCAGACTACACACTTTGCTGCCCACAGTGTTGTCAGTCCCTCCCATCTGCACTGAGGTCAGTCTCAGAATGTAAGATAAACTCAGCAGGATTTTAGTTGTATCCTCTCATCTGTCTTATTTTACCTCAGTCTAAATACATGCAAGATACTGACTTTGTAAGGACACTTCTAATCAAGGAAATATCCTGGGTTATCACATTGTGCACTCTTCTGCTTCCGCCACAAGGTACCTTCTGCTTCATGGGCCAGTGACTCCCTGCAGAGGAAATGGAATTCAGAGATGCAGCTCCTGGCCTTTCCTTTTCTCTTTCCCTTTCAGTTTTAATGATAACATGCATTAATCAGCTAAAAATTTCTTTTCAATTGCACAGTACATTCTATGTAATGAAGGTGGACGAAATAGCAAAAACATGCCAAAATGTATTTTATTTTTCTAACGAGAAAACCTGCTGATCATCTCACTCTGCCTTGAGCTTCATGGCAAAGTGCCAAGGTCCTTCGGACAGAAATCTGTTCACCCTCACAACATGACAAGTGTTGTCTGATTTACATGTACAAGTCACCCTGTTTTAAACCTCTTAAGTGCATTTGTGTTCCATAAAAGCGTAATAAATCTTAGTATTGCTGTATATCATGCCTAAAAACCAAAGGTGCACTGTGACTGCAGGCACTTAATTGCTATTGGTACGAATGTATGTGTGAAGTCAGCTCTCACCGACACAGCTCGGTTGTACCAGTGAAGGCTGGAGAACTGCTGGCTGGGCAGCTGCCATCCCTCTCCACCAGGCCTGGAAGCTAAGGGGGTGTACAATTTTGGCAAGAGAGCTCCCCATGAATATTTCACAGCAGGTAGCGGATCTTTTCAGCTACTCTATTTTGACAACAATTCCCACAACTTGTGAAATGCATCAACTCTCCGAGTGCTAGGAAGAAGCTGGCATAAGTGTGATGAATCTTCTTTACTTTTTT
>VZTJ01000579.1:865580-906711 GCA_013397795.1 Orthonyx spaldingii | reverse complement strand
TTTTTTTTTTTTTTTGAGTAGGATAAGCATGACACACAGAGACGTTTGCTGAATGGGGGCGAGTAAGACTTTTAGAAAACACTTCAAAAGGCATTTTTATTGTGTGAAGTTAGCAATAGCGTGTTCTCCACCTGCTGCAGAGCATTTCCTCCTGCTGACACGTTTTCCTTTGTCTTGCACGTCAGTCTCAAATAAACTGTGAGAATAACAGTTCACTGCTGTTTCAAATGACGGTGTTACGTGAAATAGGCACTGAAAAACCCTCATCAGAGCATGAAGCCAACACAACAGGTTTACTGCCAAAAAGGGGTGCCTGGGTAGCGAGGACAGAAAAAATGCTTTAAAATTATCTTGCAATCAAATCAACAGTAACACTTCTCTGATTAGGTTTTCATCAAAAAAAGATGATTTTGGTGTTAAAGAGATGACGCCAAGAGGCACATAGTCAATCTATGCCAATATCTTGGGCCCTTGAAAACCTGTTTACTTCTCTGCATGTCCATTTCTTTATGTGGGTTTTAAGGCAGTCCAATACATATGTTTACACACATTTATGTTATATACCATACTGAGAACAAGGAGTAGTTCAGTTTTAAAGCAGTTTCAAGACAATTCACCTACTGCATTTTGTTATTTGTACACAAACACATATATCCAAAACACATATAGAACTGAGAAGGCAAAGAGCTACCATGGAAGTGCTCCCCAAGGGATTTACCTTGTCTAAATATAAAACCATTCCACCCACAGAGTTTACTGTGCACTACTAAGATAAACATTTATATCATCTCACAGGCAATGGACCATCTCGTACCTGCTGCAAAGGAGCAACTCATGCAGAGTGTCATCTGTTTTCTGCTCTAGTTTTGAAAAACTCATCATTACATGCTCACAGAGCTACGTGAGTCTTTGTTTCTTGCTGAGAAAGTTTTATTACAGATTAATTCAGGTTCATTCTGACAATTTTGTATTAGATGTGGTAATTCACCACCCAGTTTTAACAGTCATCTAGTAACGGGCAGACATTCTAAGTGATTACCAACGGATAACAAGTTGCAACATAGTGCAAACCGATTTTAATTTGTGCACCAGCAGTAGATAAAAACCATTATATTCACAGTAAGAAGTACCTTTCAACCATGCCTTTTTCACAAAACAAAGGAGTTGGCATCTACAAAACGCTGGACACATAAAACCATGAAAATATTTGGAAAATGTTGTGTAAGACAGAAGGAAAGCTCTTCTATTCTGGTCTCACAACCTCTATAAAAACAGGTATTTCATTAACATGCAAAGTTATTTCAAGTCCCCAGAAAAGATACTTTTTAATATGTACATTATTAAATATTCCATGCATCCACCCCATGTTGCCGAATTTCAACCTGCTAACATTAATTTCATGAATCCTACACACGCTTTACCTGAGTAAAGGGATTTCAATGAACATGCTCAACTAAGCTTTTAGAATAATCCAGCTCACTTAAAAGGCTAACAAGCTTTTGCAGGCTGGCTCCTTCCCACCTGACAGCTCTGCTTCCATATCAACCAGAAGAAGTAAGTTGTATCTGTGGGTTCTTGTTTTGCTAATTACATGAAGATACCACTCAGAAAACTTTAGGGGCTGAACAGCTCCAAACTACAACTATCTATGCTAAGTATCAAGACACATTAATATAGACCAGATGCTTTGGTCCATTTAGAAATATCTGGGAATATGTGAACACTTTGAGATAGAAACAAAAAATTTCTTTAGTTACTGTTAAGCAAGATACAGTGCTCATGCAAAGCTTCTGTACAGAAAGGGTTTAACCATTACAGTGCAATACACGTGAGTCTACATATGCAAAAGAAATCAAAATACTCTTGACTTGACCTAAATAAACACCATGCATTGCTAAAAAAAAACACGTAAAACCCCAAACCCAAAAATGACAAAAAATTTCAAACTAACTAGCAACAAAATAGTCCAATAGGAAAAGTCACATTTCTTGACTATAGGATCAATGCAAAGCGCTCACTTGAATATCTCAAATAGTTCAAGAACTCAAAAAAGACAAAATTAAAAAAACCCACCACAGCTACTCCACATTTCATTATTACCCAGTCAGGAGGCAATTCAACAATGTAACTGTTAAGGACATAAACAAGGATGTGCTCTGTAACAAGCCTGGCTATGTACTACACAGAATAACATCATGCAGTCATATCACATGCTAGAATGTGCAGCCTCTATCATGTAAGAATTCCTGTTACCGGCTACATAAAGTAGAAATGTTAAAAACTCTTGTTCAGATATCCTCAATTTCAAAAATACATTAAATTCAAGAATAAAAATATACTCTGTTAAAATTTAAAACTACAGAGATTCATGAGTATGTTCTAATATAGGCCTATCTAGTTGTGGAATTTGCCCCAGAAACCCAAGTAAGACCCACCCTTGATTGTGCTCATATAGAAAAATGATCAGGAATTCTGAAAGTGTATGGCTCTCAGCGTGAAGATTACTAAACCCATTTCAATAATGTAACCTGACTGATAAAAAAAGTGTTCCCTAGTTAATCTTCTGTCACTCACCCCACTATCATCACTTAGATAAATTAAGTTAGCAATCTCTATGAAATTCAGTCGGGTTTTTGCTCTACACTGCATCTGGTCAGTTCCTAAAATAGTAAGGAACACAATAACTCTAATGTAAGAAAATCCCACTTTCCTATAATTTACTGTTCCCTGTTGTAGAACAATTACATAAAACACTATTTACAGGACCAGACAGTCAGCTGTTACATTCCACATTAAGACACATGAATCCTTTTCCACCTCCTTTGCATTTTAAAGGCATGGAAGTTTTACAAATGCAGCAGGTATTTCAGGACTGATATTTGTAACTCCTGAGATATCTCTTCAGCTCTCAAAACCTAGATTACTGGGTTGAAATTGCACCATAAGTGTGATATGAAATGCAAAAAACAACAGTAAGACAAGGACTAATTATGTTCATGTTTAAGTAGGAGATAGATATTGAAAGTAGCCAGCCATAACACTTACAACACACTCGTATAAATTAGATGTATAATTGAGTACATATTTTAAATAATTTTTAAGCTTTTTTACTGTTCATCCTCTAATTTAATCCTTATATTTTTGTTTATCTTTTCCATACTTCAGCTTGCCACCCTGATACTCAAGACAACGTTGCAAAATTTAGAGTGACACTTTGTTATAGTCTCAAATGATTTGCTGAAGGTATCACTGCTGGTTTTTACTGCTGTTTGAAGTGTAGATCAATATTTCTGACTAGATATTAAAAATGCTAACATATGTTAGTGCACCATGCCTTTAACTGTCATTAAGACTCAGGTAACAATTCTGAAGAATAAGAAAATAAATCTGCGGAGATGCGGGAGAACAAATCTATCACACATGAGCACAGTATTGGTAACTTTCCTCACTTGGGTAGACCACAGCTGTTCTCTTGTGCCAAGTGCTCTTCCAACTTGTCACCCACATAAGCTGCTTTCTAGCCTCAGTATTGGGCACTGCCATAGGGACAGAGTACGTGACTGCACATCATGTGCACTTCTATTGAAAACTTGCATAACCTTTCCAAGCCCTCCTAACTGCAAAGCAAGAAACATGATGTTAACACAGAAGATGAGGTGGCCAGGACACCAAGCTCATCACAATGAGTTTGAGGTTCTTGGGTTGTAGATACCAAAGAAACACATTCCTTTTAAGTCAGATAACATCTGAAGCAGTTTTTCCTATCTATTCCCTTTTCTTCTGTCATCACAGTCTTCATCACTGGAACAATGGAGAGCTGCTCCCAAGATGGGCTCTTGTTCTCACTTCACTAGATCAGTAATTAACCTTTACTTTGAGTCTGCTCTGCCACTATAAGCCACTGAACAATGCAAGGCGGTTGAGAGAAGGGCTTATTTTTAGGTTTGTCAGATAAGACTAACCATCAGACTAATCAATTGCACTTTGGCTGAAACATAGGGTGAGCTTCACAGTGAAGTTTTTAAAAAAGTGCATGTTGAATTTAAAATACACACAAAATATATTTCAGTCCATTTCTAATAACTTTCGTATACCATAGTTTCTATAATTAAAAAAGATACCTTTAAACATTAGCAAACCATAAAGATAAAAGGAATTACATCCAACCTTTGATCCATAGAGATACTGTGGCTGTGCATTAGGCTGCTTATCACGCTGAAACTCCTGAGAAAATGGTAGCACAGTCCGAACAAATCTATATAAAAAACAAAAAGAAGAATTCATTATTTATGCTTAGGTTAGCAGGTGTACTAAGCTGCTCACCCTACCCTGTAGAAGACTGCTTTTGTCTGCATATTACAACCAAAGCCAAACCAGTAGCCTTTCAGCCCTAGTAGAAACTGGGGAAGCACACAGCCGGAATTGCCCAAAAGCATGGACACAAATCACACTGCAGTTCAACAATTACTGTTCTTCCCATGGTGTGCAGGGTCCCAAAATATTCCTCACCTCTACTCTAGCCTAGGCCAGCAAATAGGAAAGTAACAAACAAAGTAGCAATAGCCTCCCATAGGGAGGAAGGAAACTCCTTGTGCTTGCAAAATTAAGTCCTTAAGAAAGAAGTATACCTTCAAAGAACATCATGACATTTCTGTTTAATGTTTTGGAGCTTTTTCCTCCAAAATTCACATCAGGAGAAATACGTTAGATTGTTACCTTTAAAAAAAGTCATGAGGAAGGGTATAATCCTCACAGCAAAATCAATGTTTCAGAAGTTTGATGATACTTTAGTGTGATCATGTACCAATACAAATCATGCTTAGCTTTACCTTTGTACACTGTTAAGAGGATGGCAAGAGAACTACAAAGATATGGAGCACTGCCAAAGACAGGATCAGCCAGCCCACTCACAGCTGAGGGCACCAGAGTCTGAAGGACCATTCCCAGAGATTCTGCAAACAAGCAGCACAAATCTTCCCCCTTGATGTTCCCTGTTAACTGCATAATGCACATTTGGCAGCACCACAGTTTTAGTGCAGAAAGAAGTTAATCAATACCTACTAAAATTCAGATTCTGCTTAACTTCATTAAACAGAGTAAAATTATTGGGGGATGTGTGTTTACAAGTTGGATGGTTATTTTTTACCTTGATTAAAAACTATTTCTTGATAAATGGTTCAAAGCTGTATATGCACAGCAAAGAGAGAACATAGCTATTTAAGAAGGGTACGTCAAATGGTTGTATAATATCAGGTTGGTCTGAGTGATAATGGAGCAAAATAAATGTATCTAGGAAAATGTTTCAGGAAAGAAAACTGCCTTACATTATAATATCATGAGATACAATTGTATCTTGATCTTTTTTTTGTTTAAAGTATTTACATTTAATCAGCACACAAAATTAATTATTCATTATTAATTCCTAGAAAGAACACAGACATTCTATTTTTAATATATCCATCTTCTAGCTAAAAACAAAAACAGCCATGCTAATCAAAAATTGCTTCGCCCAGACAGGTATAAATTGCACCATGTTGCTTACAATTATTTCCACTGTATTTTATTTCTGAATCATTCTTGTGAGAATCTATAACTTCAGGACAATGTTTTCTGTATTTTTAACCGTCTCAAAAATAGGTACGGCTACTTGTTCATACATAGCTTAGCCCATCTTCCCAAAAATACTTGTACTTGCTGTAGTCCAGAAAGAGTTTGCACTTAGAGCTTTTGAGGAAAAATATATTATTTATATGTATTATTTTTGATATTATATATATTATTTATATCTCCTTACATTTATATTTCTTCAGTTTACAAGTTTCTCCCCTTCTCTCTCACATACATAGAAACTGAAAACTCTCCTTTGAGAGAGATTACTTGAATCTGTATTCTGCAGATACTTCATTAATGAGTTTACCAGATATGATGTAAACATTTGAAGGAATTCAAAGTAATCTGCAACATATGACAGTCCCAGAGATTACTCCATTCCCCCTTTTTTCTCTCCAAATCCTATTCCTTTTTAAACTGACATCAATTTTCCAGCCCTAAGAAAATCTCTAAAATGAAATCTTAAGAGATACCATGTCATTCGAGATAAGACTGGGTTTCAGTGTGCAGACATATTTGAGGAAAGCAGATTTGTTACCACTGAAGAAGCTCACAAGGAAAGGAGTGTTTCAAAATAGAAGTTGGTGTATCCCATGAAACTGGAAGCTATAACTGTAATTCTTACACTTTTCAAAAAGTTATTGTGTGTATATATCTCCGCTACAATGTAGTTAGTATCTGGGAGAAAACCAGTCAGTGCAAGTAAATGCTCAAGTAACTCTTGTGTGTTTCCCAGTGTTCCTCTGCATGCTTCAGGGTTTCTCCATCTCTAATGCTTCAGAGTAGTAGCAAAATAGTCTTAGAGCTTTCTTAAAGACTTGAAACAAGCATACTTGCTTATACTTTCTTGCATGAAAGAGGTCAAGAGAGGAAGAAAAAGAGTAAGGAAGTATGAGCAAAAGATAACAGTCACTTGTTAAGTTATGAAGAGGCAAGGTCTAAGATTGAGGTTATAGTAGCCTAAAGAGTGCATCATTCTAAAAGGTATGTGACTAACCCCAACATATAGTTCAGGTAAGTATTAGAAATTTCTTTCCTCGAAACTAAGGGCTATATGAAAACTTTACAATTCAGCATCATCTACTGTTCTTCAAAATTTTTCAATGTGCATGTGTGTGTGTGCTTTCTTTCTGACATTCTGCTGGTTGGTTTCCTCCTGCTCCTCCTCCAAGAAAGAGAAACATCTCTTTGCAGGACTGAAGCCCTTTGACTATCAAAGCTAAAGCTAAGCAAATTTTTACTTTCCCCTGGATACTGATTGGATGCAGGTTTCAGCATACTCCAAGATAATCAGTTTCATTTTTAATCAGTGTTGATGATCTCACAGCAATTTATCTATTTTAATCAGAACAGGTTGTAAGCAGTCAAAGTAGATTAAGCAGATGAAAAGCCTTCTGGCTTACCAAAGCTTTGCAAATGATTACTAGAGGACAACATGAGCCCCCAAAATAAGTATTTTAGATATCAAATAATTTAATATTAGTTTTTCTGTGATATCTACCAGGAAGGAGTTCATAGTGAGCACTTCACAAACTAACCTAAATGATTCTATGATTTTAATTACTATGATCTATTTAAGGAGAAAAGTGAAAGAGATCACTTTGGTCAATGAGGCTGCTGCCTTGCTACTGCAAGCACCAGGTCAGACAAAAGTCATTCATAAACTTTCTGGGCTTCATCTTAGAAGTAATAAGATATGACAATCTTCCCTCTGTGCTCCTACAGAAAGCATTCCTCTTCCCTGTCTAATTGGTATGAACACTTTTAACTTCCAGCATTTTCAAATTAGTTTGTCCTTCTTAAAGACGGATGTCAAAATGGAAAGAACAGAGAAAACAGCAGGGAAAATAATGCAAGAGAGTAACAGATCTGCCAATCCATTGCTGTCACTTTTCCTTTTGGCAGAAAGACTTTGTTTGGTTGCTTGTTTTTTTAGGAGGTGAAAGGTAGCTGACTACAGTCACCCCTACTTTGCATGAGTCTATATCCCTGCACCATTTGGCTCTTTGTAGCAGAAACTAGACGGTTTCCACTGGTACTTTTCAGGTTTGCTCCAGCAGTATCTCAAAGGGCTGAAAAATTTTCTGAACAGTGACTGTCAGAGTATATGCAACACAAGAAGACACAGCTGTTCTCTTGTGAAAACCAGTCTCAAAAGCAGTATGAGAGAGAGAGAGCTCGCAAAAGGGGGAGAGGCAGTCAGGAAGAGCAAAAAATAAAAAGCTGGTCTTTTTGTTCCTTCTGTGACAAATCTGTATCCTTGGAAGAAACATGTCATACTGCATTTGGAAGAGTAATACACATGAATTTATACTAGAGAACACAGATTTGGGTAATGTGTTAGAGGAGATGGAGCTACTAGTTTCACTACTGTCTCCAAAAGCTTGTATCATTTGTGTCAAGAAAGCACAGAAAATCTTCAGTTCAAATAAATACAAGGCTGTCTCACACTTGTAACTCCTCTGTTACTCCTTAATACAAAACAAACTGTCAAGGAAGGAAAAGACCAGCTTAAAAACAGTAAAGAAAATAAGGCACAAAATGGGACACTACAGACAGTGGTAAAGGAACAAAAACCAAAAATGTGGAAGTTGTATTTGTGTCATTTAAATCTTCTGGACAGCCCTAAACCTCCTAACTCCACAAGGATAAGAAGGAATGAAAAAGTATAGATGCATGCCTAAGCATGACAAATATGCAACTGAGGGCCAACATGAGAGAGGGCTCTTGAAAAACAACCCCAGGCAGCACAGAAAAGACAAGAAGTGGGAAATGGCTGTTCATGGCCACTTTCAGTAAAAGAACTGGTGGACAACAGCTTGAGAGCATCTAGAAGAGATGCAGCACAAGCCTCACTGCAGACTCCTCACTGGAGCACATAATGAATGCCAAAGCCCCACACAGCTTTATAAAAGGAACAGGACAAAACAATGAGGAAAAATAAATACCCATGTAAAGGGCCACAAATGCACTAACATCCCATCATTTTTGTTTTACAGAAGCATCTAATCATTGCTAGAGGCTGGCATGTTTCCTGGGAGAATAATCACCTCAAGCCTCCCTTGTTTTCATATGAGGCCCCTTTATGGCTGCTGACAGCATCGGGACACTGGACTAGAGACAACGTTGACCTCACCTGCAGTTCATATGCTTGTGCACTATCCAAAGGTTTGTTTTCTTTCTTTTGCGATAGTCAACAGGTGGACTAAAAATACCTTTGGATTTTACTGCTAAGGTCCATCTGGAAAGGTCGCCTCGCTCATCTCCCCATTCCTTCTCCACAAACCGTTGCCCCTGAGTCTGTGCAGCTGGCCAGCATTAATGAGACTAAATTTCAGATAAATGGCAACTCCAATTATTAAATTGCTAAATCTCTTAACAGCAGCCTTACTGTTTAATCTCAGTACATTATCAGATATAAAAAAATTCCAAAGTTCCAAATAATTAAACATGCAATGTGTTTCAGCACTTCTGCATGAAGAGCCTTAACTTTTGAACTAAACCTGCAGGGTTTCTGAACAGTCGAACTCTTTTATAGATATATGAAATTCTCATGTTCAAGCATTCTTGGAAAAAGAGGTCCAAAGGTACTGTAAACAGATTAATCTGACAAAAACACTAACTTTAAAAGAAGAATCCTTACACCAAGCTGTCAAATTAAAAAGACAAGCCACAGATAGAACACATTTTCTGGCAACTCTGCCTCCGGCCCCTCAAACCACCAAGGAACCTCTCTGCTTTTTGTCATGATTATTTCTCTTTCTTCCAGCCTTTCATTGCTACTTTTCTTCCCTTGTCTACATGTAGCCTTCATGCAAGACATCACCTATCAAGAGCCAAGCATTAAACCAGCAGCTCTCACACAGCCCCTCATTGTGTACTCCTGTGTTTGCACTCAGTAACCTGTACAGTTGAATGCAGAGAGAGCTCATCAATTTAAAGTTCATGTAACAGCAGAGCAGTAATGACCATGCTTAAGGACTATAAAAAGGCTAAAAACTTCCTGTTTCCTCTCTCACCAAAAACATCAAAGGGCATTGTATAGCATGTGCAACACATACATTAATTCTCTCCACACTGCTGCTTTTGACTGAAATCAAAGCACTTCTGTGATGAAATCAGACACATGGTACACATACTGTTGAAGATCTGTCTCCCTTTAACATCTCTTGAATTAATTACCCTGAATTAATTACACAACAAGCTGAGCCTAACTCAATTCTTGTGTACAGATTTTAAAAATAGACAACCAACAGTGCTACAAGATCCTGCTAATGTCCTTTGGCACCTCACACTCACTTCCCAAGTACTGTGGTCTGCAGCATGTCAGCCCTTGCAGCCAGGATGAACACAGACTAAACTGTACAGGAGCCATTGAATGTCTTTCAATAAAGCTGACAGGTGGATGAGCAGCACTTCATCAAGATTTTTATATGATTCTTAATACAGCACACTGAATATTCCAGTATTGATCTCCAGATACATCAACCACACCGTAGCTCCCTCGGAAATACATTCAACTTTCCTGTGCAAACAGATTCCTGTAACAGAAGTTTCTCGGGTAAAACTTAACCACAAAAAAACTACTCGTTTTTTTCCTTTGCAGACAGAATCTTGGATCTAAAATACAACATAACCATCATAGAATATGTCAGACAAGGAAAGCTCTCCAAGGAGACAGTGAAAGATGAGAACAGGTTTCCTCCTCTTCCTACAGCTCAATATTCACTATCACTTTACTGTCACTTCACGGGGCTTTAACCAAAACCTGAGTAGACTAAAAGTAACACAAATCCTAAAAACAGCACACAAGCAGGAAGCCCAGATATGCAAAATCTTGAACACTGTGCTTCCCCCTCATTCAAACCTTAGATCCTACCTTCCTCTTTCTATTTTCATTACTCACTCTCCTTAAAGGCTGCAACTGCAGCTGCAGTGAACACTCAACTCTTCCTTTCTCCAGGAAACAATATTTTTCTTCACATTAACACAGAATCAGGAATATAATTTTATTTCCATCATCTCACCGTTGAAGATCCTGTTTCAAAATATCTTCCTGATATGTACTTCGCAGTGTTTTTGGACACACTCAGGTTTTCAGCATATCATAACTACGTCATTAAAATGTCAGAATTTGGATGCTGTGATTCCATTTGCCTTCTATTGTGGACAAGTAACAGGCTTTCATACATTTAACAATACTTGGTAAAATGACTCATGCTGCTTCATTTCAAGTAAAGCATTAGAAGTGAAAAACACTAAATGAATGGAGATGGACTCGTCAGCACTTGCTAGGAAGGAAGTTGCAGGAGGGTGGTAGAATAACAGCTACAAATAAAAAAGCTGCCTCACTAACCTGTTAGTGGATCCATTGTAGCAGTAGTTTGGAAGGAAATCATAATTGAGTTCCCAAAAGACATGAAGAGTTATTCTGCCATAAGGGGCTGAAACATTGTGGTTGGCTTCTCTGAACATGGCATCAAAGCTGTCCAAGGTCATGTATCTACTCAGAAGCTTGTGAGTCATTTTGTTTATCTCTATCAAGCCATCCAACTCCTGCAAAAAACAAGAGGAAAGAAGGGAGTGACGCATTTAATAAAGTGGAGAAACTGAACAAAGCACATAAATAACCTTGACGGAAGAGAAGACTAGAAAGAAGTCAAGATGAACAATTGACCCTCCTCCAGTCTCTAACGATAAGAGCTGGAAAGAATCAGTACCCGTGGGATTGTTTTGTAACTATCTCCCAAGACCTTCTGAGACTTTAAGGGTATTCAGAGGCAGATGGGTCTCAAACACAGATCTGTGCCAACTCTTCCTCCACTGAGCAAAACATCCAACATTTTAATGGGGTCAGACATAGGCCAAAAGCACCTTTCTGCATTTCTTACTTTACAGGCAATCAGAGAATAATTTCTGCTCAGTAGAGTAACTGATTAACTAACTATTGTTGTGGTACTATTAGGAATAACACCACATTTACCATAAATCCTTCTCATGACCTACTCCAGTGAAGGATGTACTAATATGCAATGGAAGACCAGATCAGACATGTACAAATGTTGTGAAGGTATCTACAAAATCACAGGCTATATAACTATATATGAGTACCGCCTGTCATAACGTTTCTCCTCTTGACAAGAAATTCCTAGTATCCTTTCTGGCAATTTCTTTAAAATAAAATAAAGTAACTCCATATCTGACATCAGACACCGAAAACATCAAACACAAAGAACACAACCTCTCCCTTCCAAAAAATCCAAGCACTGCTTTTAAAGATCACTGTGCAATGACTTAGTGAAGAAATGTCCAATGGCGTTTTTTCAGTTGTGCATCAAACTACTGGTCATCTTCCCATAGACTGCTCTCTGATTTAAGTGCTTCATATTTCAAAGGAGTTTTAAACCTGTGAGCAACAGTTACTTCAAGGAAAAAAACCTCACTATGATTGTTATTACAGAATTAAGTCCCATCAGAGGGGAAAAAACAGCCCAGTCTTGTAAATACCTTAATTTAATTTATTTAGCTTGAAAAACAGCAGAAATTACAGATTACTTAAGATATTAGGATCAGTTTCTCACTACGGAAACCAACCAATTTTCAATAGAAAATATTTTGCATAAAACAAACAAACAAAAACCATCAAAAAATCAAACCAAAACAAACAAACAAGAGAGAAGCGTGGCACAGGGACAACCCTTAGTTCTATCACTTTCTAACTCAGAGAATGAGAACCTGTGACCTAAGAAACACATCATCGACAGTTTCTGTTCACTCAGTCACTAGGAAAATACTGCACATAACAAAGAAAAACTGTATTTCAACAATTCAAAGGTTATAAAGCCAAGCATTCAGAAGTCACGAGGTTCTATGGCCTCAGTATCTTATTTATCTTCAGTAAAAAATGAAATTAAACCAAGGCAGCTAACTGGATGACAAAATGTCACTGGTAAAAAACTTATTACAGAAAGACCAACAGTAAACTCTCTTGCATAACTTTTAATTTATTTTTCATTCCAGCAGAACTGAATATGCCTGATATTTTTCTCGATGACTGCATATTTACTTGTCAAATTCATGCTGTCTGGAAATAAAACTTGTTTTTTAACATTTTAATCAGGAAACTAACTCGAAAGGACACTTCAGTATTGCACAGATGCTCTTCTTCCATAGGCACAAGTCAGATCTCATTCCTCCACAAAAAAATTATTTTTGTCATGCTACAAAACCAAGCTGCCTGAGTAAATAAGCTAATTTTGATTCTACCGAGCACAAGGCTGTTTTTTCTGATCTGCAATTTATCTATAGGCATGGGGAGAAGTGGGAGCTTGCAAAAATTTAAATCACAACAATACTTGTTTTCCTTGTTTTCTCATGGCTCCGAGTACATGCCTTCTCTACACTTTACTGCCAAGGCCCTCGGCTGCAGTAGGTTTGGGGTTGCTTCACCTCAACTGCTGTGTCAGTGATGTGGCAAAACTGCAACACTGCACTCACCAAAATGGAAGTCAAATCCTCGCTTTCAAATCTGCCAATGGCCAGTTCCATCGATCTGTACATGGCTGCCGAAATGCGCTGCGTGATCAGTCGGTTCAGGTCTATGGACCTACCAAGAAGCTGAAGGAAAACATGCTGTGAGGTTTTGAACTGACAGTCAGGTTACAAGACAAACTGTACAAGGACTACGAGACTCCACAGATTAACAGACTCTCACATTGTGAACTTGCATCCCAAACACACTGAAACAAAGCAGATGGGACAAAATTTATAAATTCATGAGCAAATGTGGTACTACAATTTGCATCCCAATTCTCACAAAAAGAAGCAGAAGTACACATTGCATCTACATTGAAGTATTTATACCAGCATTTTATGCTTCCATGACATTGTGCCAACAACATACTGAACACTGGTGAAAGACATTACTAGGAAGACAACGCTACCACCCATGGCATTCCTATTTGGCTTGTGTTTTCTTAACTGTAACAGACATTTGCATTAAAATGGGATCTTTTAAGGTCTTTTTCTTAATTTACGCCTTCATATGACAAAAAAAGCAGGTCTCAAATGTTCAGTTATGCTACTTAGATGACAGAACATAAAGCACAAAATGAGTGTTGTCTACCTACATGAATCAACACCACTGGAAAGCTGCCAAGCAACTCAAATACAACATAGTAGGAGTTAACTCACTTGAACATGTCTCTGTTTCAGCAGTGTCTCATAGCGGTTGGACTGCAGCAGCTGAATGGTCGCTCCCTGGTTCTTGCACTCTGAACGCAGCCGTTTATCCAAAAGCAGGCTATGAAAAAAGGAAGAAAACACTTAAAGTATATTAAACAGCAAAGCAGAGCAGAAACATGCAAACAGCTCTCATACTGGAAGGAATAGCTACCTGCCAGCCATTGCCTTGTAGTATGCAAATATTTGGTCTGCCAGCTTGTAGACAAATTGGTCAAAACACAGGTTTACCTTGGGAGGAAAAACATTATGCATTTAGAGATACTTAAAATGAAAAGAAGAGAGCTTATCTAAGACCTCCCACTGTTTATCAAACATAGTCAGCAAAGTTAATATATCCAAATTTCCCAGTACAAGAGAAGACGACATTCAATTTTCAGCATTAATATGAAGCATTTTTGCACAGGTCTACAGGTTTCCTCACAATGTATCACCCAACCAGTTACTCATCTTCTGGTTGGACTTCTCACTTTTTCTGTTATCTCCAGATGTTCTGAATCCCTTTAGCATGATTTCCACATTCAGGTACAGATTACTATTTTCCAGTAGGTAAGGTTACTTTACCTCTGCCTCAATTTCATCATAGAGGAACTGTTTCTTAAATTTGGTAAGTGCATAATGAGCACTGTCATTATAGAGGTCCAAAGAATAAAGAACATACCTGCAAGAAAAAGAATTAAAAACAGAGAGTTACCTGTGTATAAAAGTCATGATTCTTTAGGATGGTGTGGGCAAGATGATGTAAACCATCCAATATTGTAATCCACATGTGGATCATGAAAACAGGATCTTTTTCTTAGTTTATATAAAAAATATCACATTTTTGCCTTTAAGAAATTATTTTATTAGTTCAAGAACAGGTGTAGGTAAGTTTGAAGTCTAAAACCTGTTTTCTAGATGTAGCTTTCCATCAAAATGGAACTAGGATTTTACCATTATACATTATATTTGACATGTTTGAAGAGTAAGTAAGGAGAACTCAAGGAGCAAAATATGCAGCTGGTGCAATGATACTTATAGGAAAGGTTTAGAATTCCAATTACTTCAAAAAGAAGACTTAGAGAATCTGAAAATGGGCAAATGTAAGACAAAAATTCTATAAACATTTAGAATACCTTCTCAATGACTACTTGTTAAAACCAATTAAAGCAGCAACATTGTAATAAGGAATGCCAATCATTAAGAATAATCATTCAGTGGAAGAGCACAAGTGGGTCTTACTCCATCATTGATGCCTCTTTTGTCTCCAAAATATGATCTGTCAAAATCCAAGGCATGGACATCTCAATGGGAAACTGGATTCTTCTGCCCATGGTCAACTCTAAGAAGAATTCCCTGAACCACAGCTGGGACAGATCACAGCATTGTTGCAGGGTTTCTTTCAGAATAAATAAGGGAGAATTACACTTCTTATAGAAATACATCAGGTACAATACAAGTGTGATTCTAATGATGCAATGTGAAACAAAAAAAGCAGGTGCAAGTCACTAGAGGTGTACATATGCCAAATAATCTAAAGCAAATTCAAAACGTAGAGCCCATGACTTTTCCTAAGAGTTTTGAACTCCTTACTGGCCCACAAAGTGGTGCCTTCTTATAGAAAAAAAAGAGTCGAGGTGGATGAGACTATCAGTTAAACAGAAAAACTATGTACACCAGTAAAAAGGGATTTCTAGTTTAATTTCTCAGTTGGGGGCTGAGAAAGTCATACACTGAACTTGGGAAGCAGTAAGTGAAGGAGACAAAATTGCACTGGAACTACCAGTACCATCCCTCCCTAAGGAGGACTGAATTGCTCCACATGTTCCTGTTGATTAGATGGGCGGTAAATGATAGACAGACACATGAAGCAGGGATTAAAACAACAAGTTTCTAAGGATGCTGTCAATGGCACAGAGGTGTGCTTCCCACCTCTCCAGAAACACTTGGTACAATCCTTCTTTTCCAGAAGGCTTGAAAACTAAAACAGGAATGAAATTTTTACACTAAGACCTTCTGAAGACCTTTTGCGGTGCTGTTCCCCAGTAGCGCTATGACTGACATTAACAGGTTCCCCTGTCTCCAAGGGTAAAGGAGACCAGCAGCAAAACATAAATGAAAGACAACACAGCATGGTGGTGACAAGGACTAGGTACACTCAATGTCAGTAGGTGAATTCTTTAGGACAGCATGTTTCCGATTACAATTAACTGAATAGTAAGAGTAGTGAAATGACATCAAATTTACCACAACAGAGAATTTGTTTCCTCTGTACTTAAAACAAAAACAAAAAAAATCTGCCAAAACACAAAAACTACTTCCTTTTAAAAATTTCAGTGTGTATAGGCTTATTTTTCCCTTGTTTATAGAAGTACATACATAAAGAAAATAGAAAAGGGAGGTAACAATATGAAATTTGACGCATTAGAAACGAACGTATAACAAGTCAAAATAAAAATCCCACCACAATACTAAGTGCCATCTCAGAAAAAGTTTGGACAGACCAAGGCTTTTGATAAATAAACCAAAGGTTAAGTTGACTTAGGCAATCGGAAACATTTTCCAGATCGTGTTAGAGGTGTTAGGACATGCTAAGCTGGACACTGATCATCTACATATCTTACCACTGAAATTTATCAAATGAGTGTAGAAGAAAGACTCGCGATGGAATTTTTCTATGTCCAATATGGTGGGCCCCTCAAGGCTACTTCTCAGGGTTTTCTTGGAACCACTTTTGTCAGCAATGAGGGACTCTAACATAGTTCTCACCATGTAAAGCTGTATCATTAAAGGAAACAATTATGGTGGAAAAGGGGGGGGAAAAAGGAAAATACACATGGCACATTAGTTGAGCAACACTGAGAATTACTATCAGTAAGCGACTGCTCCATTTCAAATTGAAAACTG
This sequence comes from Orthonyx spaldingii, assembly GCA_013397795.1. Lineage (NCBI taxonomy): Eukaryota > Metazoa > Chordata > Aves > Passeriformes > Orthonychidae > Orthonyx > Orthonyx spaldingii. Next base: position 889,974 of record VZTJ01000579.1, on the reverse strand, counting down.
GCACTGTGTGGATAAAAGCCTTTGAGGCATGAGGAACGGATGCAACACTAGCCTACACACCAGCACAAATGCCTACCCATGCCAAGGGGACCTCCACTGACACTCAGCAGCAGACCACTTGCAGTGGAACAGTTCACATCACCACAAAAAGTAAAAGTAATAAGTAATGTCTTACCACCAAAGTTTAAAAGAGGCGGATAGATGTAGGACTGCCTCAGAAACTTGTGTGTCACATGCAATAGCTTTTCCAATCCCAGAGACTTGAGCTGCTTCAACAGCTCAGCAGAGTTTAAGGACTCTGTCATAGTGCGAACCATGAAGAGCTAAAAACCAACAGACAGGGGCAGGCAGGGGAAGAGAATCCGTTAATAAAAACACATGGGTAAATAAGGAACGGGAAAGAGAAGCAGAGAAAACGTGTTAGTTTGTTAAAAACGAAAAGCAGCACAGTAAGCATGCAGAGGAGGTCACACAGAAAGGTTGTTCAGAATAATCACTGCAATCTGGGACTCCCTCAAGCAACGGGAAAGCTCCCGTTCATTTCAGAGGATGCTCAGAGAGCCATTAGCTTAAAAATGATTTAGCAAAGATTTCCAGGTAGCACCAATTACCCCAATTATCATACACAGCCATTTTAGGATCACATGAAACTGAAGAAAACCTATCTAAAATGGATATATTTGACCTCTTGCCCTCCTGTCAACCCAGACAGACAAGTGTGCCAGCCCAAGAGCAGAAAAAGCAGATAGAACCATATACTCTAAACAGCCTGTTGCAAAGGTGAAGCAAAGCCCTTAAAGCATGGGAGAAGCAAACTGGTGGTGATATTTAACCTTTTTTTTCACCCCAGGAGATTAGAAATCAAAATAATTTTTCTGCAATTATCAAAACAAAATCTTCATTAAACCAGTCTTCTCAAAAATTAAGCAACTTTTTATTACCCAAAATGATTAACCATATGTGCTCTCTTTCCCACAGATTTTAGGTATTAAAGTATTGTCTTCACAAACCACAGTTGCCTTCAATTTTTCACCCAAAGTGCTCAATACCTCATTTTCTCAGATGAGCTACGAATATCAGACATGCACTCTCCAAACAAATCCACAAATGAAATAAAAAAGAGAATTACATGGAGGTAACAAGAATGAGCATCTAGGTATGGGATTTTGATGACTACCAAAGAAGACATTTGAAATATCTCTTGTTTTAGTGGCAGTAGCAGACAAAATAGATTCTAGGGACCAGCTTTATCATTCATTACTGAACACTGCAAGGGATCTTGTCAGAAGTCAAATATTTTCCTATATTTTAACAGGCATTCATTTCTATTTTAAACATATTTTAAAACTACTAGACATCTACTGAACAGTGGCATTTCAAAAAACAGTTCACCAGCCATACCAGAGATAGAAGTCAGTCAAAAAATAATTCAAATAGTTCAAAAATATTATTTAAAAAATATTAGGAGCTCAATGAGAAAATATTTGTTCCCAGAAAATCAAATTAAAGAGATTGAACACTTGAAAAAATTATATATCTGAGTAGAAAATTACAGCAATCCAGACAGATGATCTTGGTTAAGTGCATATAATTTTGCAAATATAAATCAGAGTAGATTTTTAGCATTAAAAAAAGACTGCAATAAAACCTGCAATTTTAAAATTGTTCAGGGCAGAAAGAAAACACCTCATGCAATAATTATGACAGATATCACAACCACCAGAGAAGAAAATACCTGAGTGCTGGAGGGTCCAACTGCACGTCTTGGGACTTTGATGTCAAAACCACTTTTGGGGTCCTTCTCTCCCCTTAGAGCTGGGTCATTGAATGGCTCGTGACCTGCTTCCCAGTCACACACTGTCTTCCTTATGGCCTGTAAAACACTGAACACAATTCCCACTACTTCAGACCCCAGCACATCCAAGTGGCCTGATAGAACACTTCACTTTTTTTAAGCATTCTTCCACAAGCACAGAAACTTTGCAATAGCATTCAGGAGCTCAGGATAATTCCAACCAAGAACAAAGCATTTCGCTGTCTTCAAGAATGACACATCCACGAAATAATCACTCCATGCTGCTTATCAGAAAGGGTAGTCTAGAGCCCTTAAAGACAACCTACTTCCAATCCTCCTGCCATGGGGAGGGACACCTTTCATTACATCAAGGTGCTCAGGGCCCCATTCAACCTGGCCTTGAACACTTCCAGGGATGGAGCATCCACAACTTCTCTGGGCAAACTGTTCCAGTGCTTCATTACCCTCCAAATAAAGGATTTCTTCCTAACACCTAATCTAAACCTGCCCTCCTCTTTCAGTAAAACCATTGCCTCTTGTCCTGTCACTATCTGCCTGCATAAAAAGTCCATCTCCCTCTTTTTCTAAGGTACTGAAAAGCTGTAATAAAGCCTCACAGAGCCTTTTCTTCTCCAGGCTGAACTACCCCAGCTCTCCCCACCTGGATTCATAGGAGAGGTGTTTCAGCCCCCTGATCATCTTTGTGGCCTCTGGACCCATTCTAACAGGTCCACATCTTTCTTGTGTTGAGGACCCCAGAGCTGGATCAATCAAACCAAATTCATATTAACATGAATATATGAATTCATATTCACTATGAAGTCAATTAATATTCAATCAAACCAAGGCAGATTATTAACCAAATTAAAGAGAGACAACAGTGGCTTGAAATGAAAAAAAGCAGAATTCCTGTTTTCAGAAGAAATTAATATTCCAAAATTCAGCTGAAATTTATACAAACAGCTTCATACTTTTAGCTCCAAACACTGAACTGGAATTCAGATACTTGCCAGGAACACATTCAGCCATATCCTGTGGCATGCTGAATGATCAAGAAAATGTCTCATCCCAAATCTGAGCAGATATGAAAGTAATATTTTTCTATTTCATTAAAATTCTGGGACAAAAAGACTCTCCCTGTAAACCTGATAATGGGGAGCAATTTGTTTATTTTTAGCTTATGATGATATTTTTGTAGTAGTCAAAGCATTTAGCAATAGGCTAATTAGCTAAGGACTTTCACCTCTAAGAGCTTTGCAATGAAATGTGGGAGTAAACAAATGATAAATAAGTCAAGATTAAAAGCAAACAAATAGGGACAAAAAAATAAGGTCAGGAAATGTCACCAATCAGTGTGGGCAGATAGAGCACTGGAAGAGAAGTGTAAGAAGAAGTGGAAGAGAAGGCTAGTAAGCTAAAAGCAGCAGAAGCTGAGAAATAAGACAGAATGCTAAGAGAGGCAGAGAGAAGAGATAATGGGATAAAGACGAGACACAAGAAAAGGAAACACTGGCATCATAAAGTGGACAGTGAAAGCTTTCTTCAAAATACGAACATTAATCTTGCTTTCAGTATTACTGTATTTATATTTTCTTAAAATAAAAATAAACAACAAGGAACACAAGACTTCCTGAAATAGTCCTAAGAGGCTCAGGACAGGCTGGACTCATACTGCAGGAGCCATGCTGGCAGCCATTCATTTTTAACTTCAGACTTCTTCAACTTCCAGTTCACATCCAACCATGCTAACTATGAATGCAAGACAGACTGGGAGCCCAGACTTAGAGAGGTAGAATTTAACATCTGTGCAATTCTGCAACAAATTTACTGAGGTCTGGGGGAAAGAATATAGAAAAAGACGAAAACAGTAGTGCTACCTCTGAATGACATTTTTCTTCTTTTTAATGGCTTGTCTTAATGGCTCCCTAAGTGTGACCTGGGCAAAGTCCTGAAGAGCTGCATAAATAGTATGACGAATGGCATGATTGAAAACACTTTCCATCCGCCCCATCAACACCTGAAGACCTTTGATCATGGCAATCACCTGCAAAAAAAACCAAACCCAGACAACTGTATTTTTCTTATTTTGTTTGTATATTTGTATAAAAAGCACATTTTTAAATACAAAAAATGAGAAAAGGGGAATTAACAAGTTACAAACAATAAAGGATATTTTTGCTGTGCTCCTCCTATATACTGAATGGAGGAACACAAGCTGTTTCAGAGTCAGCACAGGGCAGGCTGTCTTTTTGCACTAGGTATGCAAAATGCTTATAGAGAATGTTCTCTTTTGTATAGAATTAATCTTTGGAAAATCCCTATAGAAAAACATTTATCTTACCTCAACCAAAGCAAACTTCTCCTCACTAGTATAATTGTATCTTGTTGCTCTTTCATACTCTTCTGCATTGTCAGGACAATCCTTATTAGAATATTTGTCAGTTGGGTGAACCAGCTTCCACGAGTACTGCAGTTCACAAGGAAGAAGAGGGAGAAAAAAAGACGGGGGAACGAAAAGAAACAAAAATGCCTGAGAAACACAAAATACAGCTGGACACAAATAACATGCTTTGAGAAATATCCCAGTGTTTTCATGAGTATTTGAATATTATTTGGTACTGTGCTCAAATCTTGTGTAAATTCTGACACTACTATCTCATGGAAATAACAATAATTTTCCTAAAAACTTTTCCTGAAAACCAGTGATTCTGTGTTATTCCAAAGAAATGCAACTCAAACTCAGCAGGTATTGCACTTAAGCATATTTTTTACTGAGAAAATGTTAGCACAGGTGAAAGTTTCTTCTCTACTTCAAACATCAGAAACACAGAAAGACTTCAGAGCATAAGAAAAAAAATCCATCAGACCCACACACAAAAAGAGGAGCTTTCTACTTGGTGAAATATTCCCATTTAGATTACAAAACACAACTGGAAAACTACAGGTTTGGGAGTTTTTTTGGCAGGGCAGGGAAGTGTTAATTTTTAAGTTTACTAGGCTGAAATGTGTGGAAATAGCTATATTATCTGTGACAATATCATCTGCACAGCATGCACTTCTCTTAAATACGGCCTTTTCAGTCACTGCAAACGCAGCTCAAAATGACCCTGAGCAGTGTCAGGCTGGCCTAATATCCATCAGGGTACATCAAGTGAAAAATCCTAGTCACATTTAAATACAGTTTTCTCGCAGTTTGAGTTCAGCCCACAGTAAGATCTGGTTGACACCACCTTAGCATAAATGTTAGATTACAGGGCAATATAAATTTGCCTACTGTAATGGGTTAACAGTACCAACTCATCTGTGGCAAAGGGGAGCATCACATCCTGCAACCTGAGTGTTACAAAGAAGACACTGGGGAAATGACTGAACAAAGATTAAGTACTTTGGGGGCAATAAACTGACAGAGTTAAGATGCACAACAAACATACACTGAAAGTTTTTATCTGAACGTGATGCATGTAACTATGTTCATGGATACTCAGTGAAGGTGGAGACGGGTAAATAATTAGGATACTCCATATCAGAATAAATTCTCAGTAGGACAGGAAGAAGGTGAACACAAACTTGAACTTCAATGAGAAGTATTTATGGGAATCCATACAAATTAGAAAGACAAAGAAAAGCAGTGAGAATGGCAAAAAAAACCTGCTGTGATGCTCAGAGAAAGTTTCTCCTGGAATGAGTAGGATAAAAACAAAGCTGAGACACTTCCTTCAGAGATATAATAAAATAGGAAGATTTTCACTGTGAAGAGACCCTGGATTCAGCAATTCGTGATGACAGAAATAAAAGGAGCAAGTCTAGAAGCTGCAGAGGCAAGGAATAAATGACAGCACCCTCTCTTAAGAGGAGAAAAGAAGAATAAGATTTTCACCATTAAATACACTGTGGATTTAAATAAGAATAGGATAATGCAGGAAAAAGCATGACTCATTTACTGGCTTTTAAAAGAGGCAGTTAAAAATACAAATGAGAGAGAAAACTGGTTCTCCAGCTATGCCCACTGTGACTGCACTGGAGTCGCATAATGCAAATTATTTCATGTCCCCTGAGACATCTAAGGCAGAAGAGGAGCAAGTCTGTCTTCTCTCATACAGTAAGCTATGTTTCAACCCTTCCTAGAACATGTTTTGGTTCAGCTCAGGCACACAGTTTTTATCCTATGTCTGCAGCATAAAAAGGACTCCTGCATCCTCTTCTTCAATTTCTGCCTTAAGCAGCTCATTGGAAAAAAACACAGTCACTTTTCTAACTATTCTATTACAATACAGAGAAACAACTCAGCATTTTCTTTATTTCTCCTCCCTCATCTCCTCTCAAATTTTCCTTTTCCTGCATTTACTTTCCTTTTGACTAAAAAGCCTACTCTAAAGCCAATGGGAGCCCCTCCATCCATTTTGGTGTGTTAAGACCATACATGCTTCCATTTACTCAGCAGTGATGTCTAAATACAGCCAGTTGGAGCTGTTCTACCACCTCCTCGGTGACTGCATGTCAGTAGAGATGTTTCTAACAATATAACTTTAAACAATGTTTATAAGGAAATTATGAAGTCTTAATCTACAAAATGTTCGTATCAAGAGTGACATTAAAACATCTGGTGATGGTTCACAGGTGACAGCCTATCCATTAAATAGAATGTACTGTGTGAGCTATGAGCTGCTGGATCTTCAAAGCAGCAATACTTCTCCTAGACTCTGAGAACTTCATGTGTCATCCTCTACAAATGAGGTTTGAAGCAGAAGGAGAAAAGGAGTGAAGGAAGAAGAAAGAGAAGAACTAAGGGAACAAGATTCTTGTGGATCCTTTCCAACTCAGAATATTCTGTGATCGTGTGAAAACACAACATGCATTTTTCAGTCCAGTAAAGCAAAGCCATTTTGTTTTGTCTAACCTCACCAAGCCACCTCTTTCATTTGGTTTTATTTCCCATGTTACATACCACTTCCATGACATGGGCACTCCACTGGGAAAGAAGCTGCAGGCCTTGGAGAGAGAGATCAAAGAGCTTCCGATACTCCGCATCTGTTTTTTGAGCTTCCTGACGACCAGATCCAGTCACCACCTAGAACATTATAAAAAAAAACCCAAAAAAACCCACACCCAAGTCTGTATCAGAACATGCTGTACTCAGCATCCACAGCCAAAATACTACATCAACTGAAGCACTACAACAGCATCATATACCAACACCTGTATTAACATCAGGTTTTTCTTCTAGAGACTTATGTAGTTAAAATTCACATATTTTGGACAAGAGATGGAAATCACTGATATCCCTAGTGACCACAATATTGTTGCAGATGAATTCAAGACATCAATTCTATATGGTATATATAGTTATATGTTCTCTCTATAGTGTGTATACATTTGCATTTCTGTATTCTTTTACTAATCTCTTAACTTTTAGTTTTGTTTAAACTGTTACCTGTTTGGAGTAAGGGTTAGACAACGTATTCTAAATGAGACAAACAAAAATTTCTAGGATAAATCTGAGATGCATAGAGAGAAAGAGGCAGAAGGACATTAGAGTTTGCATGATGTGTCATTTTATTATGTTAAATTTAAGCAGTGCAAATACAACGCAGAGAATGGGCACTAGACCTGCAGCCAGCTTTTCTTGACTCAGGGGCCAAGCTTTGTCATTTACCTAGCCAGAGATTTACCTGCTTTTCAGATACTGAACAATAACTGTTAATGAGTGACGTGAAATTTGCACATGTAGCTCTAACCCTGCTCACCTCACTGTTGCTGTAACGAGCCAGTTCAGATATGAAGCGCATATGGTCTTCTCTGATTTGGATCATCTGCTCACATATATTGTACTGGGGACTGCTGCTGGAAGATGTGCATGTCCACCTGTTTCAGAAGACAAAAAAACCCCCACCTGAACCGGTTTTGACAATAAACAGCACAACTGATATGCAAAGAAAGATCCACAATGCATTACTTTTTTTTTTTCCCATTTTCCTTCTCTGTTCTTTGAGGCTCTTCCTCTCTTCACACTTCTACCTCTACCCCTGCACAAGCCATTAGTGATGAACCGCCCTTCTGAGTTCAAATAGCACTTCTTCCAAGTCGTAAGAAAAAGCTGTAAATTTTTTCTTTTCTGTTTTGGGAGTTTTTGTTTTTTAAAGGCTGCTGCTATGAAAGATGAACCAGCATCTCTCTTCAGGGGCACTTAGGAACAAGACCAAAAAGGATTGAAAGCTAGGGCAAAAGTACAGGTATAGGCTGTAAGATACATCTAGCCACCTGCAGATATTTTTTTGTTTATTCTTGTTGAACTCTGAAGAGCGTATAGTATGCTCCCAGCTATAAAAAAGGCATTATCAAATACTATTAACATGTTATGAAGAGGTACACAAAAAACATGCTACCAAGAATGTCATGTTAAGTAGCCTCATATATTTAGTAGTTCAGTAGGCCCATTGCTGTTGATTTTCTCTTAGCAATTACATGCAAGTTATGTGGTTTTTTCTGCAGGAATTAAAATGCAAAGCACAACATTCTAAATTCATGTAACTGCATGGAGGCAAGGTCTTGGAGGAGCACAGAAAGGTTCACTAAAACAAAGCAATAACCAAAAACCATGGAACCATTAATGCAACAACTGGCTGCATTTTCCAACCATTTTGCTGTGCTGCACACCTAGCAAAAAAACCAAAAAAATTGGGGGGAGACAAGCTAAGTTGCTGCTCCATGTACAATGTACACATGCCTATTTACCCATGCACTACTACTGCTCACCTTGCTTAGTAAAATCCTTCATTTCTTTTAAAGAAAGTTTCATATTTAAAGGAAAAAATAAAAATTAAATTAGTGTAAGATAAAATTAATTTCTTCAACGCCGGTGACAAGAAATGTTACAGATACAAGAATGAGCTCAGCAGCATAGAAAGGTTTTTAAACCACCTGTTTCCTTAGTTGTATCCATTACATGAATTACATTAATAGTGAAATACCCACACCAAAAAGATGAAACTTTCATCACAAAGTGAAAATCCTATTAATTACCACAGACCCATGGACTAACAGATGAGTATGAAAATATACTCCAAGGGTCAGACTTTCCCCATCCCAGATGCTCACTCTGTTCCCTCCTCCTTCCTACCTGGATTTATTTTCCTCATAATGGGCACTGGTCTTAATGTATCTTGCAAGTTCAATCTGCATGTCACCAAACAGTGGGACAACCTGCAACTGCTGTACACAGGGAACAAACCAGATTAGATACATTATTAACACAAATTGTAGTGAAAGGAAACCATTATTTACCCATATTATAATCCAAAGTGACCTTTATTATATTTAAATATATTTAAAATGCAAGAGAAACTACCTTTAAAATCACATCTTAACCAACCTTAAAGTACTTGTCTATCTTGGCTAAATTTATCCTTTTCTTTGCATCCAACTTATAGATGTTGCTGACACTTCCATCCATCAGGTATAATCCAAAGCCCATTACCTGAAAAAGCAAAAAAATAAGCCTTCCACAAAAGGACTTCAGAAGTAAAAACCTGTAAGTCTGTTCTTCATATAATTTAAAAAGTAACATTTTTAAACCAGTCCTGAAACACCTAATCTCCTTCAAACAGAATGTATTTTCAAATACGCATATTTCTGTACTAGTTTTTATTACTTGTATTAACAGTTTTTACATTAACATTAGCCTGATCAGTTACCCTTAAAAGATGCTGCTCGTTTGTATAAAGGTTTAGCATTAAAAAAATCTCACTGAAACTAGAGTCTGGTTATTTTTAGAGCTTTTCTTTTCACTTCCACTTTATTCAAATTCTGTACATGCAAAATGATTTGGTAACAAAAGCTTAGATCTAACATCTCTGAGTGATTGCTTTTCTGCCTTTCAGTGCTCCTCTGAATTATACACAGAAGAACTCAGAAGCATCCAAAAAAAACCTAATTACATTTTGTCCAAGGTATTAATTAACATAAGGGTATAAGTTTATCAGGAAAAAGTTCTTCACCCAGAGGGTGGTTGGGCACTGGAACAGGCTCCCCAGGGCAGTGGTCACAGCACCAGCCTGACAGAGTTCAAAGAAGCATTTGGACAACACTCTCAGGCACATGGTGTGACTCTTGAGGCTGGTGCTGTGCAGGACCAGGAGTTGAGTTCGGTGATCCTGTAGGTCCTTTCCAACTCAGTATATTCTGTGATTCTATTTAGTATTTACAGGAGCCAAGCAGAGCCACTTACTGTGTTCTAAGCATCTCTACCAAACAAAAGGCCTAAATATGAAAGTCAGACTGGGCACCCTTGCAGACAGAACATAAATGCTCTAGAGTTCATGTGTAGTTTCAGAAGGCTTTCATTTACTCCTAATAAACAGAGCTCTTCGAAGTTAAACATTGAAGTGACTCAAAATATTTGAGGCAAATTTTTAGCTCTTACTCTCTATCTTTTCTTCCACTGCAAGACATGCAGCTGAGAATATCAGCCACATTTCATACTACCCAGCAACCTCTTATTACATGTGCATATTCCAGGTAATTAAACTGATTTATTAATCTTAATTTCAAGATACTTGTTCCCTGAAATATTTGATACACAGCCTCACTTCCAAAAGCTTTTTAAACAAACTTGCCACATATCTAAAATATACTAATTCCTTTCTGCTGTCATTATACTTCATAGAAACACAATTCCATAGAATTGGATGCAGTTCAATTGGGTCAACTTCAAGTTATGAAAAACAAAAATGGATTAGAAGCTTTCTAAATACTTTTAGCATGCAACACAACAAAAAGACAATGACAAGGAAAAGCAGTAATTGGAATTATTTGCTTAATCTGGTTCCTTTAAAAAGAAACCTACCTTCAAAAGCATATGTTTCTCACTGGGTGTTAGATACATTTTGTTTTCATAGTAGTCCACACACAAATTCACAATATCTGCAAGCAGCTCTTCATAGCCAACAATCACCTCCAACTGCTGCTGCAAGGACTGGAGAAAAAAAAAACCAAGGAGGATATTAGTCAACTAGCTACACTGTCTGGGAAAAAAACAGTTACTACCAAACTGGAAGAGTTTTATTTTAATACTTTTGCAAAGAATTAGGTAACTTGCAAGAAGACAATTAAAGCTTACTTGTGTTATCTTGTTGTGGTTGGCAAGGAACATGGACAGGTTCTGAGATTCTTGAATGGACTGAGGATCTGCCATTTTCCGCAAGAACTGAGCGGCTCTTTAAAAAGAGAAGAAAAAACTGTATTTCCCTTGGCCGGGACTGTTTGTAAGAAAATCCATCTCCTCAAAAAAAAAGGTGAAAAGTTCACTAGAAGAGAGAGATGGACTTAATCTACCCTAAATAAACTGGTTTACTATCCTGAATCCCTCACTACACTCCTACTTAGAAGGTGAAATAAAACCCAAATGAAAAAACATTGGCTATATCCTTCAGTTGGGTGCAGCTGCAGCTCTATAGATCCAAGCCACTCAACAACCCAGGGAAAGTCAATCTTCCAGAAAACAAGAGTTTGGCCTCCAGAAGCACACCTCCAAAGAAAAAGAAAGGCAAAACAAGTAATCTTAGGAGGTCTCCAGGCACAACAACAACTACAACTGGTGAAAGTAGAAACTAAATCTCACGTAAGTACAAGCAACACGGAAATTTGGCTAGTCATTGCCTGGATAGTTTTCTGCATGAAAGACCACAGATGCTAGAGCTGGCCTAAAGGCTGTCTTCTGCTGCTCTGATCACTGTGTTCAGCAGAAGATATCTGATACCATCTGGTAGCTCAAGTACAAAACTTGGCCACTGGTATCTCACCCCCTCCCTGCTATACTTGCAGTGACAACGATTTTGAACAGCAAAGTTGAAATATCCTAAGAACAAGTATAACAACTCTCAGCTACAAATGTCAAAAGTGGATGCTAATAATAGAATAGATCAGATCAGAATAAAATAGAAGTAGCACAAGTAATCAGAAAGTCAGCTTCCTCTCAAAAAACAGAAGCCTTACTGAACAATGTATATGCATTACATTTAGCATACACCAAGATATGAGTATTTGACAGCTTGGCATCAAAGGCAGAAAAACCTTTTGCTGCTGGAAGAATAGCACAGAGAAAACAAATGTATTCAACTGCCTAACTGTAGTCAAGCTATCCCTAGTTTCAAGGTAACTTGTCCCACACATGAAGAGACTATTTTTGAAGAAAAAGCTGTCAGAAAAAAAGCAACTGCTGCCATCTCGTGGGAGGCCTGAATGCTGGCAGCAAAGCCCCGGGTCCTGCTGCCCCTTGCCACTTACCGCTTGTAGGCTGAGTGGTCGTTCTTCACGCTGCACTTCATATTTTTCAACTCATCCAACACTGCAAACATGTTGATGAATTTGCCCAGTGTGATCAGATATGCTTCAGACACAAAGTCCTTCCTTCTCTCTGCGTGGCACAAGCGTCTCACCTCCCCACAAAATCGTTCAATTGCATTTCTCTAATGGAAGGAAAAGACAGAAAAAACAGGGAGTAAAAGCCATGACATTTCCAGGGAAAAAATTTCATCACATTATTAGAGCTGGTCCAGTGAAAAGCTCCACTGAAGCAGAAAAATGTTTAAAACACGCAAAACTAGCAAGGCATGAGTACAGGTCTTTCAGCTCCTCCTCTGTGTGCTTGATGTGTGCTACAAGTGTCACTAGTGATTTTTGCCACCAAGACTGCCTGACATAAGAGTCACGGTTCTTCAGTGTAGATAAAAGTAATTAAAAGTATAAATGAAAAAGAGGACAAGGGGTAATGTTTTTTAAACTAAAAGAGGGTCAATTTAGATTGGATATAAGGAAGGATCTTTTTACAGTGAGGGTGGTGAGGCACTGGGACAGGTTGCCCAGAAAAGCTGTGGATGTCCCATCCCTGGAAGTGTTCAAGGCCAGGTTAGATGGGGCTCTGAGAAACCTGGTCTAGTAAAAAATACCCCTGGTCACCGCAGGGGGGTTGGTTTTCAAGACCCTTTCCAACTCAAATTATTTGATAAAGTTTAAAATCCCTCAGAAAAAAAGGGATTTCATGCTCTTTAGTAAGGAAGTATATATGAATTAAAAGGCAAATTATAGGTATGCTTCCTTCAAACAAACAAACAAACAAAAATCTACAGCACACTGTACATGTGCCAGCTCTCTTAAATCATCCTGGCACACGTTTATTTGAGGGCTTATTTTCAAGCACACACCACGGTCATTTCAGATGGAGATTACAAATACAAGAAACACAGCAACTTCACATGTAAAGAGGAATCTGTTCTGACTTTAGAGCTCTAATCTGCTTGAATGAAAGGCGACTGAATGAAATGTAACATTTCCTGTTGTCTTCCCCAATCAGGGATCTTACTGAATACAATCAATCTCCTCCTTCCTGTGTGCTCCGCACCTCACAGTTGCTCCATCTCTGAATAATGCCTGGAAACATCCTCAGTCCATTGAAATAGATGGCAAGCTGCCAGGAGGGAGGAGAAGGCAAGACAGACTGCTATTCTCCAGCTCGGGTAGCTGGCAGGTCACAACAACTGGGTTAGCTTGCCTCAATTATGAATCGCCATAGCAAAGCTGCACCTGCTGCTCTGCTGTCCAGGCTTGTGGATCCCTCATTCCCCAGCAAATGGTTTCTGTGCTGATATGTTTTTATGTATACATGTGAAACACATTATGTTTCTATTTCCTTTCTTTCTGAAGTGACAGATCTCTGTCCCCATGTGCTGCCTAGGGACTATACGCTATTACTTTTGATTTTACGTTGAAAGGCTTAATGGAGATTGCCTCAAGTTTTTAAGATAGGCTTTAAAAATTCTGCCCTTCTGTGAGAGAATATGGTGTGGTTTTTCTAATGTATAATAACTAAGTTCAGTACCTGAGCACACAATATGAAGTATACAAAACAGGAATATAAAATTACAAGCCTACTGACAAATTTTGTTTCCATTCCTTTTACCTGAAAATACATAAAATTCATCAGTTTTGTGACTTCTGGCTCCAGAACTTCCACAGTTTTCTCATATATTTCTACTCTGTTAGGCTGCTCATTGCACTTGACCTGTGGATAATTAGAGAGGATGTTAGACTTGGAACTTTTCCTGATAAAGCCTCAGCAACTAAGATCCTAAGAACATGCATTAACATCATAAAGAGACAAACTTAAAGTTTGTCAAACAAAAATTTCCAGGTTTGGTAATCTTATGCTAATCTTCTAAGCTTAATTGTGTGTAAAAAACCCAAAACAATCTAAGATTTTCCTATTACCTTATAGCAAGTAATTTAGTTGTCAAACACCTCTGTAGGGTTAGAACAATATTCTTTCCACATTAAGCCACTTGCTCAAGACCATGCACTAACATAGGGCCAGAACTGTAAATTAAGACAGGTTACCTGACTTTCACTCCAAATATTTAAACCCCAGGATAAGCCTTCCTTGCATTTCAGTATAAAAATAGTTGCATTACAAATTCCTTATAGAGGAAGGAATCAACTCATGCTAATAATTTAGTTCAGCTTTCTGATGCCTCTTAATATTCTTCCCACCCCACTCCTGTACAGCTATTCCCAGAAACCTGAAGCTGACTCGTGACCTATTCACAGCATGGTTTTTTTTGTATACAGATCAAGAAAGCACTACATAACTCTGACACTTACAAAGTGGATATCTACAAGTAGTAGGGTCTAGAAACTTACATGTTTAACCTGAATGTTAATTGTTACTTGCTATGCTACCTGTTTTGAATTTAAGTATTAAACTGGGGAGTGGGAAGGGTCCATTTTCTTGAATAAAATGGTGACCTCAAGCAGATCCCACAATCAGAAGTTTTCCTTTTAATGCACATTACCCCTATACTACTCTTGAACCAAAAAGTAAGACTGACACAAACCCCATGAGGTATTGCTATAGATGCCTTACAAAAAAGTAAACTCCAACTGGTCCCCAAGTGCTAAGACACTGTTCTATGGTATGCCCAGCATAACAATTCAGGAATCAAAGCAGACTCCACTTCAGATCTCACTGACAAAGCTGTCTGTGTAATTCCACACTAAAACAAGACAGAAGCTCACACGTTGCATGACAGTACAGTTTTCATCCATTACCTGGGGAATGGCTCTTGAGCAGCTTCTCCATGTGTATAACATGATTGCATATTCCTGACCTTCTTCTAGCATTTCATTCTGTGGGGAAAGACACTCAATACAATTAGGCATTGTAATACAAAAGTATTATATCCATGTGTCTTCTGTCATTCCAAGCCCTTGTCCAAATGAATCTATTTATCTTATCAGAATGTATATGTACAAACACACATATATTGCATGCTGAATGATACATCATCACTATTACCTCCCCAGATCAGATTGGTTTATGTGCTGTTCTTTCTTTGCAAAACTAAAGACACTGTGATCTACAAGTATAAATAAAAATGCTAATTTTGGGGTGGGGGAGGGTGATAGGATTATGTTTATTTTTCTTTTTAAATTCAGGGACTCCATCCAGGTAGAATGGTCAAGGTTGAAAGAGGCAGCATATGCAGAGCAGTTTTTTACATGGCAAAGGAGAGGTACAACAATATCCATACAATCAAAACAGATTAAGGAGTAACTATATAATTTTAAAAGTAGATTGATGTAAACATACATAATTTTCAGTAGCATGTAACCAGGAGCTTTATCTGCCCATTCCATCATTTGTGAACTGGCCTCTAGAATTATAAGACATATTATTCCTAATTTTCCAAGAATGCCATGAAAGAAGGGAATCTTTGAACAACATTAGTTGCTCAAGAGGAAAGGCAATTCAAAAAATTTTAAGAAGGGTGTTTGAAAAAAAAGAAAAGCCACACACTTTTTAATCCTACCTTCTCCTGGAAATGTTGTAGGTAACCTGTTTTCTGTGACCATAATTCTTAAAATGAACCACAAGAAGACACATTCCTCTCCTTTTATTCTATGTAATACAAAAGTGTATATTGGAACATCTACTTACCATGCTAGAATGGACTGTAGCTTGCTCAATGTATCTTGCAATACCAGTGACAAATGCATTTCTGTCTTCAAAATTAGTGTTGAAGTTTGGCTGTAGTCAAAGGAAAACATGAAATTAAGTCTTTGGTAGCAGCATCTCTCCTGTGAAGGAAAACTGAGAACCTGGCATTTTTCAGCCTGGAGAAGAGAAGGCTCTGGAAGACCTTATGGCAACATCCAGTACCAACAGGGGTCCTGCAAGAGAGCTGGAGAGGAACTTTGTACAGGGTCATGTAGTGACAGGACAAATGGGAACGTATTCAAACTAAGAGTAGGTTTAGATTAGATATTAGCAAGAAATTATTAACTGTGAGGGTGGGGACACACTGGAAGAGGTTGCTCAGAGAAGTTGTGGCTGACTCATCCCTGAAAGTCTTCAAGGCCAGGGGGGATGGGGCTTTGAGCAACGTGGTCTAGTGGAAGGTGTCCCTGCCCATGGCAGAGGTGTTGTACTAGATGATCTTTAAGATCCCTTCCAACCCAAATCATTCTATGATTCTATGAAAACAATTTTTATACATATTACCAATATAAACACACTTTGGTTTTGGGTAAAACGTAGTGTTTCTTAACGGCAATGGGAAATGGAAAAACTTTTTCCTACAATGACAAAATACCTGGTAAAGAAGAGATGATGGTGGCGGCTCAATGCACGGTTGTTGATCTGGCAATGGTAATTCCTCCAAGAGATCCACATTGGACAAGGCATCCTCCAGAGTTACTTGAGCAGTCATCTTGCACCTGGTTAGAAAATACATACATACATAAAGATATGTAAATATATACACATAGATATAACTTCATATGTGTTACTATATACATAGTAAACAAATAAGTAACATGAAGAGCAGGAAACTATTTAAATTGTGGGAAATGAGAAGCTTCCCTTCAACCAAAATGGAAGAGAAACAGTCAAACAGAAACTCAGTTGATTTTCAAATACAAGTTTAAAAAAAATTTTTGAGACTAGCATCCTTGTCCTTATTTTTAGGACTTGAGAAATATTTCTCCTTCCCCACTGCTGCACACCAGAAATACATCAAAAATAGAGGAAATGATGACTCTAATGCTCAGCTTTGAGACAACGTACTTTCAAAACTTAATGCACTACAGCTACTACAACCACATCCTCTTCAGGAGATCAGGCTATCAAAAGGTGCCAGCAGTCTCCAGTGTTTCATGTCCTAGGACCTCCAGATCTGCTTTGAGTAGTTGATGATAGACCCCTCAGGGCCATGGCAATACCATAAACCTTCAACTGCTGCCGTTGCATGGGGTTTTGAACCAAGAACAGCAATGAGAAGAAATCTGAGCAATCTGTGACCAGTGACCAAGCACTGGAACAGGTTGCCCAGAGAAGCTGTAGAGCCTCCTTTACTGGAACTTTGCAAGAACTGGATGCAATCCTGTGCCATGTGCTCCAGGATGACTCTGCTTCAGCAGTGAGGTTGGACCAGATGAGCACTGTGCTCCTTCCCCAACCATACCCATTGCGTGATTCTGTGAAAATTCAGGAAGAAAATGTGGGGTGGAACAACTCAGTCATCCACTTTTGTATAACGATCTTCTCATTCTCCTCAGTGGAGTGAAAAAAATATTGATTTTTAAGGTAATACCTCTAATCAAGATGTCTCATATTTTGCAAGTTATTTTGCCCCATTTAGCAGAGAAAAACCATACACCTATGGTGCAAGCAGAAGCTGAGCACTACCCTCAGCTCTAACAAGGAGGGAAGGAACACTGAGCACTGACATCCCAGAGGAGCAGGACCCTGCTTGGCATATGTCACCCCCGTGGACCTGTGCCATCCCCATATACAGGGAGGGTACAAGCAGATCCTAATGCAGCTTTGATAAAAACTCACTGCAAGACAGCCGGTATGGTGATCCTACCACTCACCACACTTTTATTGGCCTGGCAGAAATACCTCCTCACTTTTTCTTGCCTAATTATAGATTCCTGGTAAAAGACCCAAAGAAACAGCAGCTTTACCTTCAAGGAAGGGCTCAGCTGACAAAAAAACAGAACCAAAACCCAAACCAAAGGAGGGGAAGCAGCCAGGTGTAATTACCTATCTCTGTGTAACAAGCCATTGCTGCAAAGCTAATGTACCACATATGGAGAGAGCTTGCCAATGACTTTATAAACAACAATCAACAAAGATTCAGAGGTCTGTTTCTTCTCGAAAGCCCAGCCCAAACCTTGCTCCCAGTCTGAGCATATAAGTTTTTGTTAAAATAAATAACTAAACAAATGCTCATATTGCACAATTTGTCATCCTTGCCAAAAAAAGGATGAAGGACTGGACTGACAGGAGTGCTGTCTGGCAAAACTGCACCAGGATGCTTGCCCAACACCTGCCTACACCCAGATCAAGTTCCAACACAAGAACCACAATTATTCTCAAATTAGAGACTAGCAAAGAACATGGTGTCCTCCCTTCAATAAATGAACACATGCCAAAAAATTTCCACAGCTGGGCAAAAATCCTGTGAGGAGGTCAGACTGAACAGTTTTACCCTAGAGGAAACTGAGTTGCCACGAAGTCAGAACAACTAGAGATAAGTCTATCTACAGGTACTTTATATATGAGTCTGAGCATCTATAAGTCAAGCCTTATCTAAAAAAGAAATTAACTGAGAGGCTCCTTCCAACTTGAAACTTTTCTTCCTCTTAGCCTCCCTGTCAAAGTAGAAATGTCCAGCTGCACTGGGATGTGCCGGTGGTGGGATCAATGGGCCCACAGCCCTCTCTTCCACTGGACACACAAATTGGCCACAAAGCATTGGCTTCAAGAAAGCTCTACAAAAAAATGTTCTAAAACCCATAGTGGAAAATGGCCAGCTATTCTACACCAAAAACTGCTGCAACTATCTATGTAAAGGGGAGGTGTCAGTGTGTCCAAAGAAAGTATCAGCACCCTATTCTCATCTCCCCAGTCCACACATCTTCCTTCTCCTCATAAAACACAGTCCACAGATTACTTGGGCCTCTGCTGTAGAACAGAGTCAGGCATTCACAAAAGCCAAGCTTCTGACTTGTGTTTCCTCAGCACTACAAGCAAATATTCTGAAGATGTGACCCATACATCCCAATTCTGAAAGCACACCTGCATGCTTTTGGCCTCAGTATTTACAGCTGTACAGGAGTAATCCTCCAGCATCAGTTATGTTCAGACTGTGAGACATTAGACTATCTGTGGATTTGCTTTTAATACTTAGAAAGCAATTAAAAAATAGAACCCAAAATCCCAGCTGACTTAAACTGACATCTATTTAATAGCACAGATCTGGGAAACCCTCACTAACAGGCCAGAGGCACAAGTAAGAAAAAAACCTTCCTGCTGCCCTCTGGGTTATGAAAAGAAATACGGGAAGTCCTTCAGCATGATTTCCCAAAGATCAGCATTTTTCAAAGCAGGAAAACAAAAGCCATTGGGCACAGACAGTTGTAAAAGTGTTCCTGTTTTGAAGTTGCTCACTGACAGCTCCACTTTGCAATTTTGCCAAAGGTATCCACACGCCTGGTGTTTCGTTGGCCAAGTTCAATGTCCCTGCTCTCCAGCCTTTGCACTCCAATATCTAGCAAGATTTGAAAGAGGAAGCAGCTCCTTCCTGCCCAGATTTGACACATTTGCAAATGTTGTGAGGGTGTGATTCACGTTTCCCCTCTGCTGCCCCACAAGTGAGCAGAAGAGGTTTGACAACAGCAACGGCAGAGGGACAGCTGGAACTGATTCAGGGCTTTTTTTCCCCTTCTTTATCTTTGCTACAAAAACAATAAAAAAGAATACAACAGCTGTTTCTCATGTACAATGATGGAGGGCTAGAAAAATCAGAATTTTTTTCCCCTGAAACTCAGAAAAATCAATTTAAGAAAAGCTAAAATTCCCAAGACACAGAATTGGATCATTTTGCCTCCTTAAGAGTTATGAGTTTTTAAGAGATGAAATTATTGGGCAGAAGAGCTAATATTTTAACAGATTCCTTTTTGGCAGAGAACATAAGAAACTTCAAAGGCCTACTTAAAAAAAAAAAAAGGTTGATTAGGAGTTTACATAAATGAGAACAGACTAAAATGCTGCAGTCATACTCATTGTTATAGCTATACTAGGACACTTACCCAAACTGAGAATTTCTTTCTTACTAAATTCCTGCAATGCTGTGTTTTCAGTTCTGTACCCACATGAGATTTTCCATGACAGATTTTCTCAGGAAGAAGGCATGTAAGCATTACATCTGAAATCATCTTTTTGGTTTTGGTATCTTTGGATTATGACCCATCATTAAAGAACTAAAGTAAAAATGCACTCCAAGAACATTTTTCCTGGTTGTACACATTAGTAAACCTTCAACATTCATTATCTGTCATTCTCCCTTGAGGAGAGAGAATCACATACACCAGCAAGATATTTTGCTAAATTTTCGTGTTTGATAAGCACACACAGCTTTCTAAGCAGGTGAGAGCAATGCCTGTGCTGCTTCTCAGTTCCTTTTTCTGGATTTCAAAGCAAGAAAATCCCAGTCTCTAAACAAACTTCAGCCTTACAGTACCAAGTCCCACCATGTCCAAGGATCAGAGAGATCAGTTCCAGGGTTTGGGGGTTTTTTCAGTATGTTAGTGCAAGGCCACAGACTAGCTTAGACTAGGATATCCTTCTTTTTCCTCAGTTCTGAAAGACACGAGTACCACATGGCCCTGACCTGCTCAGAAGAGCTTGCGCTGTGGAGAAGCTCACTGAGCTGCCTCTCTCACATTTTGTCCGTGTGAAAAACCAAGCCAAGAAAAGGAAGCTCCTCTAGTATTGTTTACATTTTAACTTCAGAACTAGTTTACTATTGAAAATACTCACAAAAAAAGACTTGGCAATCATTTTTAGATCTCATAATTCTGTACCATTGCTCTCAGCCATGCAACTGCGTGGTAAGCAATGCCTTGCTAACAACATTGCTTTGGTATTTAGAAGAGGTGATTGTCAGTCCTAGTAGAGATACCATTTCCACATCTCCATCCTTACAGAATAATGTCTAAGTCTTTGCAGAAGATCTATATTCGTAATTCTAAGCATATCAGAAAACAGCCCACATGCATCTCTCAGCCATGCTCTTTTGGACCTCCTGAAGCTTCAGATTATTTGGAAGAAAATATGAACAGGAGCAAATTATGCGGAAACGTGTTTTGGATGAAAAAATAGAAAACTGACCAGAAGAAATAATAAGAATTACAGAAAGTAAGGACTGAGAAAGCAGAGACTAGAGAAGAGAGCATTAATTTCGGAACCACTGTGAGAGAAAGGATTGCTGTAGCTATTCTGTTCTCAAACTTAGAGGTAAAAAAATCACCCCAATTCTAGAGAGTTAAGTAGGTATAACAATAAGGTTTTAAGCTTTCTTTGTGACAGAGTTAAGCAGGACTCAGCCTATCAATAGCTAAAACAAGAAAAAATATGCTTGATGATACAAGATAGTTCTTATACATGTTCAGCAGCAGTGCACACAATCTAACAGATATAACTTGTAGCTAGTTATATATATAGTTACATATAGACTTAATCAAGCTAAAAAATAAATAAATATGGGTAAAGCAAATGAACTTAGATAACTGTACCCTTAATGAGATGTTTTTAGAAGTGCTGAAATTACCACATAGTTCCTCTTCAGCCTCTGGCCAAGACTTCCCAGAAATCTCCTCTAATGGCCTTATGAGTCTATCCAGCTGAGTTTCAAAAAGCCATTGATTCCCAACGTAAAAGTTCTACCTCAAATAACTGGGTTTGATGATATTTACTTACTGGTGAAAAATAAAGCCCTTCACCAAAAAAAGGTATCAAATGCAACACTACAGCTGTGTTAGAAAAGTTAGGGAGATGATGAGGTTGGTGTCATGTTACCACAAAACACTTAGAAAATCCCAAACGGTGTATTGAGTATCTTGAAAACACACAGGGAAAGAATGGAAAGTCATTGGAGAACACAGGCATATATGCCATTTAAATTACTTGTAAACTGTCATTATCTCCTGTACTAAGACTGTCAAGTGAACATTCCCATAGAAAACTGATAAACAGTATAATTCAGTCCTTTAGTTATAAAAATAAAGGTAGAGAATATCAAGCTACAGCAAAAGCAAATTTTTCTTCAGAAGATTTAGACACAGCAAGCAGAAGCATTTACTTCATGGAAGTTGGAGCAACAACGCTAAACTTCTTTGAAATAAACAAAAATAATTAAAATCTAAATCCCACAACTGACAGGCACTTTTTTCCTTTGCATCACTCACTCAAAGGTTTGACACCCTGAGGGCATCTAAGCACCCTCACTTTGACATCTCTAAGGATTAATCATCACACAACCATCAGAGGGGTAAGACAGCAATCTTCCCTTTTGAAGAACAGTGGATTGGAGCAGGTAACAATCTGGAAATAGATTTCTAAGTGTTCTTACAGTACATCTTCTGGTATATTGCTGCATACTGGAAAGATGAGACAGTGGACACAACTGTGTCTGTTGCTACCACATGCTCACCTTCTGCCCTGAAAATTAAACTTTCATGAAAAATGAAAGAAGAGTTTTGCTGATATTACAGCAGGGGAAAGATCTGAGTGAGCAATCAGTGCTGTGGATGATACCTCCACCCAACACCAGTATTGCGCATGGAGATGCAGCAACCAACCTCACCACCCAGGGCCGACAAGGTTCATCTCATTTTGGCAACAGCTCCGCTCTGCAGGGACGATGATTTCCTTCTGTCATTAACCTCCAATAAAAATAAAAGCATAAAAGAGACAGTGATGTAAAGGAATGCACTTTCTTCAGCTAAACTTCAGCTGAACTACCAGAATGTCCCCAACAGTCTGAGAGCAAAGCAAGCGTTTTTGTTCAGCTGGGTCTTTATGTTGCCCTGGCATGAAGTGCTGCAGCAAGCTACAAGTGGATGAAAACGTGTTGGATTAAATAAATTCCCTTGAATCATTCATCCCACTTTTCAGACTGACTCTGAAAAAGGGTGTTGTAAACTGAGGTCTGTCCCATCTGCTCCTGGAAGAACATCCCCATGGCAGTGCCAGCAGAGCAAACCTCTCCTGAAGTCCTATACTCTTCGGAGCAGCCCAACCACTGCTACTGTCTCTTTTGACAGACCCTCTCCCTCCCTGCCCCAAAACCTCTGGCAGCACTTGGCCAGGCACGTGAGAAGAGCTGAATGGGCAAGGATTTGAGTCACTGCTGAATCTCAGGGTGAGACGAGTCAGAGAAATATCAGCACTGGCCTTACATCACCGTTCTTGATACCATGCTACACACTATAACAGTATCTTAAAAACATCTCTCGGGGGGGGGGGGGGGGGGGGGAATGGAAAATAAATTCTCCACATCTTTTAACTTCATTTAGCCACAAGCTCACAGAAAACTGAATTAAATGTAGCATGTATCCATTCAAAATGCAGATAGTTACACTTCAAAAAGACTGAAACAGTCCAGGAAAAACATATCCTATGGTCGTCATAACTGCAGGGCAAGTTCCCAGCCCTCGAGAGGAGAGTTTGGGGCCCCTGGTCACAAAGGGTTGGATCAGCAGTTCTGGGCTGCAGCTGGCAGCCAGGGGCCTCACACCACGCTCTGAGCTAGGATCAGCAAAGCCTGACCCGCTTGAGCACAGTCTCTCTCTCTTTCCCCACGGCAGGAGAAGTCACCACAGAACGTTCAGAGACCTGTGAGTGCAAGTGCACAAGTGGGACAAGAAGATGTGCTCAGCACACCCCACCTCCAGCTGCACCCAGGACAGTGTAAGCCCTAGCAACCAGCATGTGTCCAACAGCAATAAAATACATGCAAATATTAGCTCGAAAATGCAGCCCAAGAAAGCAGAGGTGGTCTGGGACATGCAGGGAATTGACTTTGGTAAGAGCATTCTCCACGTAACCCAAAAAGCTCTCCAACACTGGAATTTTAAGTGGAAAAAATAATTTCATACTAAAAACATGGAGAGAGATCATGCCAAAGAATGAGTTAATTAAGGTGGAGTTTCAGTGATCAACAAAAGATTGCTGGACTGCAGAAATTTTTGAATATTTTCTGACTTTGCAGATGAAAATAGTGTTTCATTTGACTGAAAAAATGATGTTGGGAAGAGATGACTTTTTGCAGTCCACTGGACACATCTTGTTTTTAAATAAATGCATTTGATCTCCAAGTGCTTGTACAGGTTCCCAGGCTCAAATTAAGACAAAGAGGAAGCATATCTGCACTTTAAACAGCAACTTCCTTTGACATTGCCTCTCTTCCCTCCCAAGTCTGCAAAAGCAGAATCTTTAAATCTTAGGTTCAAATATAGTATCATGGATACTGAAGATTAAAATTGCCATGCAACTCATTAACTGAAATATGTATTTACACGAGTGGTTTTGCCTAAAATACATAATTACATATTAATAAATCATTTCAAAATGCTTTTTGCATAAGTAAATAAATCAAAGTTTACCCTACTTAAAAGGACAGAATTCTATGATGAAAATTAGGAAAATTTTATGTACTGCAGTTAAAGAGGGAGAAGAGAAGCATATTATTTACCAAAAAA